>JAAXCT010002363.1:0-78305 GCA_012490785.1 Eragrostis nindensis | reverse complement strand
GACAGCAGCGCTGTTCATTTGGGAACAAAAGAAAAGCCTCAAGGAATCGACCAATTGCTCGCGCGCGGGTCACGCATTAATCTGGGGGTCGCATGCAAGTTGGCGCTCTCCCGGCCCCTTTGAAGTTTGTGGCGCAATGGGCGCGTGAAGCCGCCTAATTCTCGGATGCAAGTTGCGAGCGAGGAACAGGAAGGAACTGCAAGTGAGTGAAAGAAAGCAAAGGGGAAATGGAGCCCAACGGAAAGGAGTGGAGGAAAAGGAGAGGGAAGGGAGGAGAAAGCAGGTGGCGGAACCGGGCAGGAAAGGGTGCAGTCCGATCAGCAGAAAAGGAAGGTTGAAGATGTGTGCAGAAGAAGAAAGCAGAGCAAAGCGACGGTGTGGCTTTCAGGCTTCAGTTCAGCAGCTCCGTTCTTCTCTGCACTAGCTTCTTCTGAGAGAGGAGAGTATCTATTCGCTCCCTCGTGCTCGTGCTCCCTTGTCCCTATCCTATCGAGACCGACCAAGACCAACAGAGAGTTCCAGAAGAATCTAGCAACAAGGTAAGGAAAGGGCGAAAGCCGAGTCGATCAATCAATCGCTTACCGAGCACGAAGGACGCGGCGAGCATGCCGCCGTGCCGGCCCTGGTCGCCGGCCGGTTCCGCCAGTCCACGTAGCCCTCCCACCGGCCCTCCACCTCCCGCGCCCCGTCCTCCTGCCACGAATCAGCCCACAAGGAAAATCAGCACCGAGAATTGGCCAAGAACCAGCACCAACATCGATCGATCGTGATAAACAAATGCGCAAGATCGAACACCGTCGATCGAGAACCGCAAGGAGACTCACCATGGCTCTCGGCTGCTTGCTCGCCGCTGCTGCGAGCGGCAACCTCTTTCTGTTCCCGGCGCTCTGTAACGCCCACGAACAGAGGAGGAGGAGGAAAGAGAAGCAGAGATCAGGGGAGCTGTTTTCTTATGCCTGAGTAGAAGAGAGGAGGGGCCGGGGGTGCTGCTGTATTTAACAAGTGTGGAGGACGGAGACCAACAGGTGGGGGGTAAAAGGCGCCAGGAGGGGCACCACATCGCCGCACAGGGGGCTGAGAGGGACGCAGGCCAGGAGGGATGGAGGAGACGTCAACTTCAAGATGCCCTTCTAAACCAGGAAAAAAGATGGCACATACATATATCTGTATATATGAATATGTTGTTCTGTTCTGCTTTTAATTCGTTGCTTAATTTATTCTCCTCTGATATAAAGTCTTATATAATGGAGAAAAGGAAATTGCCACACCTTCCTTTTTTCCCCTAAAAAAATATTAGCGTGGTTTTGTACACATGCTTATGAACAAACCGCGCAAGACTCTTAACTCTCAGCAGACCTATATATTATTACCCAGTTGATGTCATATATTATATATATACATAGTCAGTAACCAGAAAACAAGTACTAAAATTGCTTGATAGCAGTGTTAATTGGCTCTTTATGAAAGGGATCTTTAAAGAAACACTAAATTAATGTGGACCAAATATGAGTTGATTGGATGGTTGTGTATCACTCGTCCCGGACCCCCGTAGGAGGTAAGATATGGCTCAATCAATTATTACAATGTATAAAAGGGAACAAATAATTATTGTGCCCCTTGTCATCCAAAGTATGCCTGTCAATATAGATAGTGTAATTAAGTAGTGAAAGAATTTGATATGATCAGCGTTTTATTAATTATATTAAAGTCCAAATATAATAATACCAATTTTTGGCTTGAAGATATATTCAGAGAACCCTACTATGGACTTTCAGTGTTCCGAATCATAAATAGATCTATAAAATAGACATATCATATATTTTCGTATTTAACTAATATTTGATATGACTGAGAGTTTGAATCACTGTTGTGCTTCAAGAATAGAATTCTATCAATTCATTTAGCCTTATTTTGGAATTTTAAACTTATTTTGGAATTTAAACTTGTCATTTCATTGATAGCTACGCTCGGACTTAAGAAGCTTTCCGTGTGTATTAGTTGTAAGGGGAAAACAAAATTAATATGTTGTGCAAATGTAGTATTATTAATCGACGGCTAGGATCTATTAGAACTATACTGAAAACGTGTTTAAATTTTGGTCATCAATTTGCATGCCATAACAACTGAATAACCACCATCCAAAAATTTTAAGGAACGAAGAAGAAACCCATGCAACACACCATTTCTTTTTTTTTCAAAAAGTTGGTATAGTACGTACGTTTGAACAAACAAGCCGACAACACATCTCCAACAAGCAAGACCATCATACAAGGCATTTCTGATCAATAGAAATAAACTATTTCCATTTCTAAAAAAGAAATCAACTATTTCAGCATCGAATTCTGTCATCTCAGAACGAGGAATATTTGCCCTTAAACGACGCTGCAGAGGCTCTTGGCGCAGAGAACACCTGCCTCCGGTGTTCTCCCTGCAGCCAACCACCTCATGAAACACCATACATGCTACAGCACTAGCCAAGAACCTTTGGATGCGTACACTGTTTGGTGACTCCATGAGTCATGGGGTGTATGACGAGACACTTGGTCGTGCAACACTAAGTACGACCTGCAAAGATGCATCCTTTTCTTATTTAACGTACTGCAAGTGTATGGCGAGATTTGTGTGGCCATGTTTTGCAGCTTGCAAATGGGAAGAGGATAAATGCAAAGAGTGGAACTAGTGAGGTTATTCTGGATAGGTCTTCCTTTCTTTCTTGCTAGTGGCATGCATTCACTCCCTCTCACTATCAGAATATTGCGTTTTTCGCTTGCCACCAGCGTACGGGAAAGGACCAAAAAATAAAACACTCGGTAAATCACTTCCTCGTGTATCATCAGAACTTTTTTTTTTCACTTGGGTGAACTGCATGCATTACCCTAACAGCAAGGGAACAAATGTTGTAACCTGGTGCCATAATGCAGTTCTAAAATTGCATATAACGTAGCACTGCCATGGATGGATCGATTCTTCAAACGACTTGACCACATGTTCTAATGGGAGGTGGTGAGGTGCACATATGGGTCTGTATGGTTAGTCGAGAAACAAACGAATACAGAGACCATACAAATGTCATCAATAATCAGTGCGATGCATCAGAATGCTCCAGAAGAAATGCCCGTAGCCATACATGCATAAACCATAGGTACCGTCGCGAAAAATTGAGGTGTGCCTACCTGAAGTCGTCTCAAGAACACAAAAGAATATGCTTCACATGCACGACAGATGCAAATCTTTATCTTGTATGTGCCGTAATGATACAGAAACAAAAGATGCACATACAGAAACAAAAGATGCTCAAAGGAGTGGTCGTAATCCATGGAGCAGCTTATCGAAATGTCCTAGGCGAAGAATCGTTCTGTCCTTGAGGGTTATTTATTAGGTCACATCCAGATTAATGGGAGAGGGAAAGTTTGTGGGTTTGTTGATAGAAGTATATGTTAGCGTCCATAATTTTCCCTCATTTTCTCTGCTAATAAAGGGATGCGCTCATCGATCGGTCAGTTATGTCATGTACTAGTATCTAATTGCAGCAGCGGTGTTGGCTTTCGTGTTGAAAAAAGCCTGTTGTGCATGCGTTCTTTTCACACTGACATATTCCTATCAGATGGTGCAAAATATGCCCCTGCAGCTAAGTAATCCGTTGCCATGGCCATGCAAACACAAACCCCAACTCACACACACTGTCTGCTACTATGAGCCGCATGTTGTTTTACGTGTTTTGTGCATGCGTCTATCCAACCATCTCCAGCCACTGCCGAAAGCTAAACGTGTTAGGCGAGTAGCTGATTAGCAGTCATGCATTTGGTCCAGTCATTTTCTTTATGGCAGATTAGCAGGCATGCATTTGGTCCGGTCATATTTCCACACCTAAAGCGTCAACTAAAGATACGCTTAAATAAATCAGAAGGCTGCTTTATCCCAGGACAAGAGTATAAACTAAGTTGAACCCTGGTCTTCATGAATATACTTTTCTTTTGCAAACATATATAAATCAGCTATGAAGCCTTTTATGACGACCTGGTCCAGAAACAATTATTATTGAAACCATGGAGCGGAAATGTACAGCCCACAGAATTGCATATTTGGTCTCCTGTACCATGTATATATTATGAACATGCATGGGATAGATGCTAGTAGCAACTTTATCTCAGGAATAAGGATCTGACAGGAGGGAGTCTCCCACTTTCTCCCTAGATGTTTGTTTTGCTACTACCATCTTTTCTGGATCACCGTGAGATTGTTGATTCCCTTTCAGTATGTCTCACCTCCTCCTGCGCGCCTCATTGGCTCGTCGCTACATAAACGCATGTGCTGCGCAATTAACCGTAGACTGACCAATAATATTCCTGCATTTCCACTATAGAAAGAAAAGAAAAACAAGGAACTTTTGCGAATACAAAAAGTGGAATCGATGGTACTCACAAGTAGAATCCCTGAGCAGTAAACTGTTATGAACAGTTTCTATCTCGCACTGATCACTACTAGCTAGCTGCTCTTTGTCATCTGTTGCGATGCTCGCTATGGTTTGGACATATACCTAATCCCGTCCAAATGCATTGCGCAGGATAAACAAGAAAAAACGCACCATACTCTAGCCGCAAATTAATGGCGACGTGCAGGAACAAGTATTTTTCACAATTCGTAAATACCATGCAAAAAGCGGCAGTACTGAACTGTACAAATATAGTGCATTGGTATACGTGTTGGGAGACCAACGGTGTCTTGAGCTTTCTAGGGCCTGTGGCGCTTCCTTGAGCACATTCCACTGCGTTTAATTTCAAGATGTACGATGCGTTACATCAAGCATATGTGTGTACATGTCCAGATTCGGCAGGTTCATGCACCGTACTCGCAAAGGTCGCGGTCAAAAATATATAGTTTTAGAGTAGAGAGGAGGTCATGGCAAGATTCGTTATCAAAATAGACATGCTATTGCGATTACATGTAAAATTGCATGAATGATCATTGAACTTGTGCTGTTTCAATTTGGTCATTGTACTAATGAAAGTGCAAATCGTGGCCATTGAGCTTGACCCTCCCTATCGATACGGTCATTACCTTCATAAGCCTACGTATGGCCATCCATGCATTTTATTCTAATAGAATTTTGTTAACCTGTACCATCAAGAACGGATAAGATATCTCTGATAAGAACAGTGTCAGGTCGTCCCTGCACGGTTTGGACTTTGATTTGCTTGGAAAAAGAAATGTTGATTTGAAGCTTCGAGTGAACTGTACAACGTTTTTCTAAATGAACAAATGGTTTCTAGCTAGTAGTTTTATGTATACAAATATTGCTACAAGCCTACAATACTACGGTGTGCGTTGACTTTCATAGGCTTTGTCAGTCGTCACTAGTACACATGTCCATCCCATTAGCACCTCTATCCGTGAATTTTAAGCCAGCATGATCGCATGGAAAGACTTTGGGGGGTGCTGTATGTTTAAGGCTTTAAGCAGCCGTAGACAGTGCACGGACGTTGACTTTGCTTGCATCCAGGTATGTGTGCGTCATTATTGTTGTATTTGTATTATAACACTTGCCACTACGTGCCAAGAAGGTTTGCATGTGCTGGCGGGCCAACTCATCTGCGTCGATTGGGGTTTCTGCTTCTACATATTTTCATTCTTTGTCATTTTGTCAACTTGCTTGCAAGTTGAAGAAATGGACTTGTACAATTTTTTCTGGCGTTGTAAGTGCCTGCCAGCCACTTGTCTGTCGGGTAACAGTCCCTTGCAATTGCATCATGCACATGGTGTTGTTTTGCAGGCCTACACAAGCTTCAGTTCCAAAAAAGGAGATAGAAGAATAGTCGTCGAGTTAAAAGATAGGCGTACGCATGCATGCATTCGTCAAAGATGCGATTTGGCTGTTTGCTTTGGCTTTCTTCTACGTACGTTCACATATTTGAGCTGCTATTCTATCATTATATTAAGTTAGTACTATGACAGCAACGATTGTTTTCTTCCGAGTATGTAGCTTAGGCTCTCCCCAGTAAATCGAAGAATGTGACCCTGACCTTGGCAATCAGCAAGTCTCAGCATGCGTTGAAGTTTTATGCTACGTACGAACGTAGAAACATCTCTCTCAAATGGTTTTTCTAACAAGATAGCGTATGGATGAAGCAACACTTAAAAAGAAAAAAAATGAATTCATTGAATAATAAACTAAAATTAAAAGGATCTGTCCCGCGGTGCACGTTCTGGGGCGGCAGCGGCTAAGCGGTTCCATAAAATGTATAGTGTATACATATATTTGCTGTTGTCAGCTGAACTCCAGTGTTTTGGGGAAGCCATTGACTTTTAGACTGGATCTATCATCAGAATCCTACACAGCGTATACAAATTAATCAGACAAGTCCTTTAAAGTTTAATTGTTGCAAAGGTGCATGGCGAAGTTGTACTACTACTACTACAGATATATGAGATACCTCACTCGCAAAAAAAAAAAAGAGAGAGAGAAAATATAAGAGATACCTGATATATTGTTTAACTAATTTGGCTGCCTTCTTTTTTATGTTGGCTTGATGTATACTTCTTGTTTTTTCTTGATTTCTTACGCAGATACACAGAAAGCTATATATGTCTAACCACAAATAGACTATTATTTCTTTAGATCTGATCCTGGAATGCATGTTTTGGGGGCGGCTAAGCGGTTCAAGGAAATATTTGGAATGCATGTTTTGGGGGCGGCTAGACGGTTCAAGAAAATATTTGATATACATAGTATATTGAACTCCACTGTTTTGGGGGAACCATTGACTTTAGACTAGATGTATCATTAGAACTGGCGGTGGCTAAGATGCGACACACCACATCACATCAAAGTCCTAGCTTTAAAATGGAGCTGTTTCAAAGTTGCAGTAGTGCAAATACAAATACATGAGATTGGTGATTACATTGTTTAACTTTTGGTCGGCTTCTTTTATTTTTGCTTGATGTATATATACTTGTTGTTTCTTTCTTGATTTTGTTTTGGAGGAAAAGTTTGTTTCTTGATTTCTTATGCAGACAACTGAGAGCCGATCGAGCTACGGCAAACCAGTAACCACACAATATATGGACACGTCATTGACTTGTAGTTAATAAGAAGAATATTATCACGTTATTGCTGCTCCAAGCTCGATCACTGGTTGCCTTCCACGAGAATAATATCTATTATATATATAATTGATCAAGAATTGAAGCCTCAACTGTTCGCTCTCAAGGCCTAGAAGCCACCACGTTCATTCTAAAATGCTAGAAATTCCCACATTAATCCGAGAAAAAAAGAAAAAAAAATTACCCACCACTGCCATTATGAAAAAATTAGTCACAAAACCCCCTATAAATATTTATAAAATAGCTAAATTCAGAATAATAAAAAATAGCCAAAAATACCCATCGAACCTATTTTTAAATTATCCACTATGCCATTATGAGTCAAAAAATAGCTAAATTTGAAATAATAAAAAATAAAAAAACACTTCACACCTATTTCTAAATTACCCGTCATTCCATTATAAGTCCAAAAAATAACTAAATTCGGTTATAAAAGATATCTAAAAATATCCCTAATTCTTCTTTCTAATTTTCTCACCATACCATTATGAGTCTAAAATAGCTAAATTATGACGTGATGAGTAGGCAAGCTGAAAAACAGGCTATGACGATGACAGAGTAAGGATGAGTGAGAGAACCGAAAAATAAGTTAGAAAGGAGGACGGGAAGAGGCTTGAATGAGAGGGCGACGAGTAGGCAATCCGAACAACAAGATGACCAACCTACTTGCAGAAAGTCGAGGGGGGAAGGCGACGCATGAAGGTAGTAGCCCTTGCCAGAGTAGGCAACAAGTAGGCGAGACAGATAATAAGTTGGCAGAAGTGTACTAGAGGAACAAGTGACCCGGACAACAAGCCAAGGCGACAACTAACTGAGCATCATTACGATCAGGTGTGATGAGTAGGCTAGGGGTGCGACCGTAGAAGGGAGCATATAATTTTTTTTTACAAAATATTATGAAATACCTGCATACAAGTTTATAAATGAGTAAAATGCACTAAAGGTCCATAAACTTTTTTCTAAGTGTCATCTAAGTCCATAAACTTTTATTTTACAGCTTTAGGTCCACAAACTTGTCTGTTTGTGTCATCCAGATCCAACAACAACGATACTATGTTTTAACTGACCACGGGGAACGTATGACGATGATGAGCCTGTCCGTTCCACATGACTCGGCTAGAGACGTGCGAGGGCAGAACATGCGTCCGCGCGCGTGGCTGCTTTTGCGTGTGTGTGGAGACCGATCGACGGAGCTATAGCTAGTGGTGGTTACCCACGCTCTGGTCTGCACGCCACTGCACGAAGTCAAAAGAGACCAAGCTGCAGAGCACACCAGCTATATCCAAAGCGCGACACGTGTGCATGTTCAAAGTATGGTGTTTCTTCTTCTTCTTCTTACCCTCTTTTTCTCTTTTTGCCGCGCGGACTTGATAGTACGTCGCGTCGATAAGATACGTACGGCCAGCAATGGCGAGACATATATTCTGCCTAGTAACCTATAGTGGAAGGCTGCAGTGAGTGAACCTGAACAAGAGGCGTATGGTACCTGGCTAGCTTGCTGCTGTAACGCATGGCGCGATCGATAGCGAGAGTCCAGCTCCGAGTGCATGCATGTATGTTGAACGTTGACTAAGCAGCACGTGACCAGGACCTGTAAGTGTATGGCTCTCGCGCACGCGTGCGCTCTCTCACACGCAGTTAAGCTGACAGGTCGGCAGGGGGTGTCTGGTCCGGCAAAGATACGTACAGCTGTTCGCACGGCCACGATCGCTCGAGGAAGGCGCCACGTCGTGTCATCGTCCATGCCTTTCGGCGTGCCGTGCGGCTCCATCGACTTCCTTGACCACCAGCTTCTTCTACGGCTTGGACCGGACCGGATCACGCCGGCCAGGCGTGCGCGTGCATGGCCGTGGGCTGGCTCCCCAGGTGGCGATACGCCCAAACGGGCACGTGTTACTACTCGTCGTCGATGCAAAGAGACGACAAAGAAAAAGGGAAAAGGGCGCGTCGCCCGCACACTCTTCACTTCAAGCATCGATCCCATCCCAGACTGGGTTTACATTCCCAGTACCATTGTTACGTTCGTTCCATCAGTTCCATCAGTGCACGCTAGCTCTTAAGTAGTACAGTACAAAATAACTTTTAAAAAATAAAACGGGCATATAATTTGGCCCAAGTAGATATACATGTGCATATATATGACACCAACTAGCTATGGATATGATCGCTCAAGGTTTCCAGACTCGATCAAATCCTTTCAAATTGTTTCTTTCCGTATATATGCTCGCTGCGGTGTGATAACGACGACAGGATCGACCGACCGTCCCATCCGTTATTTCTCTACCGGCCCGGAGAACTGATTCCATCCAACCATGCATATGGACCATCACGTCAAACCGTGTGTGTGTGCTGGTCCAAAAGGTATAAAGCATCCTCTCGGTCGTCGTGATTCCGGTACGTACCAGAATTTGGGTCCATGCATTGCATGCTACACACGTATATATGTCCTTGAACGAAATTTCAATATATATACTCTCGCCATATATATATTATCCTCCTTGATGACAAGACTACATACTTCCCCTCCGGTTGTATAATATTCAGTGGAATGAATCAGTTCAAAATTGAACTACTTGCCGATTCATTCCACTGTCTGATCAAGCGACACAATTTCCAGTCGGAGGGAGTAACCAGTATTTCGTGACAAATTTGCTATTTTGGCCACGGCTTTCGTGGGCTTCGTTATAATGCTCACTAAACATTAGGCTTGGGTAAAATGCCCACCACTACGTTGCCCTCACCGTTAGTATGCCAACAGACAATTATTTTTGGACAAAATTGCCCTCACTCTTCTTCTTCCTTTCCTCACTCAGCAGCTCCTCTCGGTTTCCCCAATAATTCCCGCCGCCGCCGCGCCCCTGCGTTGCCGTGTGCGCCATCCGCTGTGGAGCTCCAGCCGTGGGAGCGTGTGGAAGGGGAGGACTGGAAGGTGGATATGGCGTCTGAGAGGAGGCCAGCCTGGTGAGAGGGGTCTTCTGCAGCGAGGTGAGAGGGGTCTTCTGTAGTGAGGTGAGAGGGGTGCTCGAACTTGGTCAGCAATGGTGGCGGCGGGGGGATTGGGGAAAATGAGAGGAGCTGCTGGGGTTGGGTGAGGGAAGGAAGAAGAGCGAGTGCAATTTTGTTCAAAAAGTTGACCGTGGGCATAATAGCGGTGATGACAACATAGAGAGGTGGGCATTTTACTGAAACCCAATGTTCAGTGGATATTATAAAGAAGCCCACCACCGAAGCCATGGGCAAAATAGCAAATTTTTCGTACTTCGTGGGATGTTACTATGCATGCCCACTGAAATGCAGTACTAGTATGCTAACAAAGGGCTCTCAGTTCTTCTGTAACATGCAATATATAAGTTATAATATGGTTCCTAAATACATTTTCAAACATATATATTCAGCTATATATGCAAGAAACAAATGTATTTAAAAAAATACTGTGGAATTTCATGGTTCACATTAAGATATTTTACTAATCCCATAAATTACGTGGCTCACATTTGTCTAAACATTATTATAAGCATCTCAGGTGAAAACGTTAAGAGAGAAACAATTCATGCAAACTAAAGGGCACGCCACTAGCTTGGTAAATGTAAAATAGGACATGGTAGCCAGGTGGCTATTTAATATTGCTTGTAAGATAATATTGCATTAGAAGATGATTCCATTACCTGGAACGAGTACCTTCTAGATGTCCTGTGATTCCAATATTTAGGAACCCTAGCTACCCGACACCAAGATAAGCTACAAGCTAAATATACCACAAAATATTGCGCTGTCATGTTAGTGTGGACATACTTTTCTGAGGTCCTCCATATTTTGCTAACGGTTGTGGTCAAATAGAGTTAGAACAGTGGAGAAACCGTGGATCTTGTTCTCCCCCATTGTTCCATACATAGGAGGAATATAATCTACTTTTAGGAGAGCCTGTAAACGGAACGAATACAAACACATATGGTTCTATTCCAATACATACTCTTTTGAGGATTACCCTCCACATATAGTAATGGCTATTCCTGCAAGGTAGAGGCCTATCCTGGTAGACTTTCTTTCTGCCGATCATATATATCCCTGCACAGCAATCATGGTAGGAGTATATAACTGAGTAGGTATCTTATAATATACCCACCTCAGTCCTCAGCAGGCCTTTTGCGTAATTAATATATCATTATCTACTATTTCATGTTGACTACTAGCTGGCCACTTGGCATGATCCCTGAAATGAGAAGCTTAAACATTTTTAAATGTAGGTTGCAAACATTTTTCTGGGCCAGTTCTAGCTCGATTTGAAACAGATAGGTTTCATAGTACCAACAATGTGTGTGAATTTGGAATATAAAATTTTATTAAATATTTTCATAAAACTTTACTCGATCCTTTCTGAGTATAACGGTGAGCAATTACGTTGTAAAAGGGATCTCCAAAATTTATATGGAAGAATAGTATTGACCCTGCATGGAATCTATGTAAATGATCAAGAGAACTTATCGTTCTGTTCCTCATTTTTTATACCACCTCTTTCTTTTCTGTCCACAACTATAATCCTTATGCGGAGCACCATGCATGCATGAATGCGAATATAGAAATGACTACTCCTGCAAGGTAAAGGCCTCTCCAGGTAGAGTTTCTTTCTGCCGATCATATCTCCGCACGACAATATTCTTGGTGCCATATAATTGATTTGAAGGGGGGGGGGGGGGGGGGGGGGGGGGGGGGGGGGGGCGGTGGGGAACCTTACGTGGTGTCAAGGGAGATCCTTATGTGCAATACCCCTAAGTGATCAAAATATATAGTAGCTCAGTCACCCTTTTTTTTCTTGGAAAAATGGTAACAGCTTCTTCTTTCTTTTTTTTTTTTTTGTTGTATCTGCTGATTCTGCTCTACTTGAAACACACAGTTTTCTCATAATATTAAGTTTTCCCTTGGTATTTGTTTTTGAAAAACTACTCCTTGCCGAAACATAAAGGGCAACAGTTATGTCATCGTAAAAGGTATATATATTTTAATCTCTATGGAAGAATATTTTGATCATGCATGGAATCTAATCTATGTCATCAAGGAGAATCTTATGTGATGTTCATTTTGTAACAATGTTCGGATCACCACTCTCTTAATTTCTGTCCACAAGTGTAATCCTGTAGGAATTATGAGAATATATGGTGAATCCCTTTTTACCTCCACTCACCGTGTCACTCTCTTATGTGCTTCTTTTTCTTAGCTGTTCCAACCGAGAAAGTTTCTAGATTAACTGCATTTGCATCCGGCCGGGACAGGCACCATTAAGCTGCAGTGTTGCAACAATTCATTTAGATCGCTTAGTCCAAATCACACAAATTAGTTGATCATGGCATCCCTGCTGGTCATTCCATACAGTTTATTGATTGCAATAGTGGCCATGATAATGTTACAACTGCATGGTGTAGAGACTATTTTGGAAGTATAGGACGAGCTAGTGATAGCTTTGCTCTACATGTTTCGGCAAATTCCCATTGGAATAAACAAACACATAAAGGCTGTTCTTGGGAGAGGCAGCTAAACGAGCTACGATTGTTAGTGGCATCCAATGCGCACACAACAAGATGATCTTTGATCCTGGAATTGCTTTCACGAGCATTTTGATCCAGGAATTGCTTTCACGAGCATTAGAAGAATGGAGAAGGAGAGTAGCTTTTTGTGCTTTTGCGTACATACAAAAACTTAAGGCATAAGTTTTGGAACTCTGATAAGTGTGCTCGTTTCTTTTTATTGCGAAAGGCTGAAAGCTACGTAACACTGATAAGACGTCAGCTCTTCTTGTTCTATTCATGGATCCAATCATAACTTAATCATATGTACTACATTTTAATTTGTTTACAATGGCTTGCCGTGTTCAGGACGTAATTCAAATGCCGTTATGTAATTCTTGAAGAAAAAGTTATGCAACTGCACACAACAGTTGACCTTCTTTTTTTTAGAAACGGACGACAGTGGACCTTGGCTATATATTGAGCATATATATATGCTTTTCCATGCCGTCCCAATTAAAAGGTTATCAGAAACTACTTGTAAAATAGTTGTGGTTAGACGCGGATCAAGTCGAGAGAGACAACACTCACATAGTCGGTCCTACTTTTGTGTTGATCCAATCATAACAATCAAGTCAGTACTGGTAGGCCAAGTTCAGGTCAGCACCAACAGTTTAGGTAGCCCGAACTATCGGTTGCATCATGAAGATAATTATATTTTGCAAACACAGTGACAAAAGCATCTATATTAACACCACATAAAGCGGTTGACTGCTAACATTAACTAACAAGCTTATGTTGTCGGTTAGGTAGTGAATTTAGTATACAAAGTCGACGCGAACAATACTGAAAACTCTCCAAGAAAAAAATTTCATTGCTTGCTGGCCCATTCTGATTATTCCAACTAGTTGTTTTATATGAAGATGCAACTGCCATCTCTCTTTCTTTTGTTTTTTTTTCTGAGAACTGTTATGTAAACTGTAGAGCACTTCTGAAGGGAACAGTAATACACCAGCACCGTGTAACTCCCATCTCAGTGCCAGATTTCAACACTAAAATAGTCCTCACAATTTTTGTATGCACACTTGAGAAACTCAGACACTAACATATTTTTTTTTTTTTTGAAAATAGGGCAGGAGCGCTGCCATTCATTAAGGAAGGATTAAACAGATACAACCTAAGGGTACATAAACTAACCAGCCTTAGAGCCAGGCCCGGACTTAGGGCATTACCAGGTCCAGGAAAAAGGAAAAGGCAAAAGACATGACGATAACGAGCTGAAAGGGCTAGTAGAGGGTCTTCTAAACTGCCTGCAGCTGTGACAACTGAAGCTGCCTTGCAATCTGAAATCAACTTGCTTTCGAGTTAAAGAATGCTCTGAAGAAAGCCATCCCACTAGAGTGTCACAACTCCTGGTCTTAAGATGAAGAACTTGACAATTCAGGATAACAACTAAACAAAAGCACCCTGCAACACCTCTCTCACAATTCTGTTCTTATAGGGGTCGAGCTAGTCACCGAGTACCTTCTTTTTCTTTTTCTTCTTCTTCATGTTCTCCGAAGCTTGTGAGAGCTTCCTAACCCTCTGCATAAGGTTTCTAATGGCTGCGCTGTTGTTGGCACTCGAAAGCTTCTCGTAGGTGTTCAGGAAACGCCGCAAGGTCCAATCACCCAACTGCTTATCCTCTTTAACAAAGATCCATTTTCTTGTCAGCATGTCTCGAACCACCCTGACGGCTGGCCTCTGAGATTTGGTTTTAAACTTTAGCTTCCGACTATATTGCGGATAGCCTTCCTTACGCCCACTAGTTGATTCCTACGTGGATGGTTTATTTTGCTCCATGAAGGGAGGTTTGTCATGCACAAAGAACAAACAGATCGTGCTTTCCAATCTCAGTGAGATG
Source organism: Eragrostis nindensis (assembly GCA_012490785.1). Lineage (NCBI taxonomy): Eukaryota > Viridiplantae > Streptophyta > Magnoliopsida > Poales > Poaceae > Eragrostis > Eragrostis nindensis. The sequence goes on along the minus strand of JAAXCT010002363.1, from coordinate 63,803 downwards.
AGATTCACTTGGTTCTGTTTTATATTAATCCAATGTAGCTATCAAATACTATTTATCGTTTTTTCTCATGTTCAGGCCCTAACATACAGATGCCATTTCGTAATTCTAAAATACACATAATCTCTCAATTCTAAAACATAGCGGTTCTTTTAAAGTATTTGTGGTCCTTGTTATAGATTGTTAAATTATAACCTAAGATTCTATCTATAATCAACTTTATTTTTGCGATTTATAATAAACTTTGTTTAAACAGCAGGCCATGTACAGGACGGATCCAATAATAGAGGTCGTCTGAACTAAAAGGTTGCACCATGAACCAAATTTTGCAGAGAAACAGCCTGATGTTCAAACAGACCGCCCTTTCTGATTTTAGAGAGATAAGATTCACTTTCTTAATCATATATTGATCCAATAAAGCTTACTAAATACTATTTATAGTGTTTTTCCATGTTCAGGCTGTACACATGCATATCATCATGTAATTCAATAATAAAAATCAAGCAACTGAGCGCAGTTGACCCATGATCTCTGAGTTTTACAAAATAGCTTACCTGTAAAGCATCTGTGGTCCTTGGTATAGACTGATCAAATGGCGACTTAAGGTTGTGCCTTTACTCAGACAGTAGGCCATGTTCAGGTCGGCTCGTAAAAGTATAGGTCGCCTGAAGTAACGGCATGCATCATGAAGCAAATTATGCAGGTAAACACAGCGACAGAGCATCTGTGCACATCTCGATCAAGCAGTTGACTTTGGACTAATTAACAGGCTTGTGTTGCTGGTTAGAGAAGTTAGCTTACAAGATCTGTGTTGATAATCTGCTTCCTTTGCTGGCCCATTAAGATTCCTCCATCTAATTAAGCAGTTTGATCGCAAGATCCAACCGCTTCTCAATTAATTCTTATTCTTATAGACAAGAATAAGTTGTCTATCCTACACACAGAAAAAAATCTAAAATCAGTGAGATCTTCAACTATTAGCGGGCTACCATATTCTATCGACTATTAACAAACTCCCCTACTGAAACAAGACGCAGCAACTGAAGAAACCTGACGGATTTCTGATGTCCTGACTTGTTTATTCAGCAATTGCGGCCGGGACGCCGGGTCGATCGGCACATGCAACAGACCGAGTGACCGACCATCCTTGCTGGTTGCGGTGTGACCTCAGAACCGAAGCCTCGGTGAGTGACGGGTCTACTCTTTGGACCGATCGAGAAACGAAGCCAAAACAACTCACGATCATCCACCGACTCACTACGGAATCTGGGCATCGTTTTTTGGCACATGCGCGAATGGTGTTCGGCGTGATGAGCGTCGTCCTTGTTTCATTTCGTCACTCATCTGACCTCGGAAGAAAGAAACGGGGTGCTTTCGCAGAAGGGCTGCTACTGCTCGCCTCATGAATCATGATGTCTCGCCGGGCTTTCGTACGTCGTCTCTTTCTCAGTTTTCCAGATAATGTCAAGCTCCTGCAGTCCAGTGTAGTCTACGGAATCTAATCCTAGCAAAAGGATAGACCATCTGATGGCAGCTAGCGCATGCTGATCTGGTATCGCGGGATCCATATCCAGAAGGAATATATGTATATATATTGTGCGCAACGCATATATCATTCCTGCATCAGATAAGAGATATATAGGGGGCAATGAATAAATTGTATATGAATAAATTGTATATTGGCGTCATCACAGGTCTGTGAACGTTCCATGCATAATCTGATGATGCAAGTCGGTTGTCCGATGGCACGCATCGGGATGCTGCACCCTTGAGTTCTTCGACGAGCAATTAAGGTCGAGTTTGAGAACGTGGGGCAAAGCTTATTGGCTAATGGCTACTGCTTGGACGAGCTATCCGAGACGCAGAGATTGTTCATTGCGTCACATGGGGCTCTGCTGCTAGGATTGGGCCTTCTCTGCTGGCTGCTGCAGCGACGTCGTTTTGCCATTTACCGTACGTCGACGGGTTGTGCTGTGTGTTTAGGGTAGGGTACAATCCACGTATGGGATGGATAACGAGCCGGCTCGACTCGTTAAGGCTCAGCTTATTAAAGCTCGTTCTGATAACGAGCTGGCTCGGCTCGGTTCATTATGATAACGAGCTAAAATGGAAGTTCGGCTCGGTTCATTTAGAAAAATCGAGCTGGCTCGTTAGGCTCACGAGCTAAGTATGTTAAAACTTTTATGACAAAATTTAGGTGATTTTAAGTGGTTTTTAAATAGTAGCATGTGCCAACAACACAAAAATCATAATATAACACAATATTGTAGAAAAAATATCAATCTAAGTCAATAAAGATGAAAAATAAATGAAAATAAAAAGATGGTCCAATATTAACATGATTTTTATCTATATTGAACTTAGTTTATTTTTTAGATGATAAATCGAGTTTCACCCAACATAAAACTATCATCTTATTAGAGAATTAAAGTTGACATTTCTATATGATCGAGCCTATCGAGCTAATCAAACTGTTCGCGAGCAGCTCACGAGCTGGCTCGTTAACAAACGAGCTATTTTAGAGGCTCGCTTGGTTCATTAAGAAGACCGAGCTGAGCCGAGCCGAGCCAAAATTAAGATCGAGCCGAGCTGGCTCGCGAGCCTCGAGCTTTTTTTCCAGCCTTAGGTACAATCCACGTATGGGATGATAGGAATAGGAAATGGCCTTATTCTGTTGGTACCTGTAACTGGGATGCACCGCTACCCTTTCATGTTATACGTCAATAAAACCACGTGTTAAGTAAGATTAAGGTTGCGGATAGGATCAAACGATACCTCTATGAAGATTTTTAGTGAAACACTTCCGTTTTCACCTTTTAAGTGAAGAGCGCGCGCTCTCTCTCTCTCTCCTGTCGACACAAAATGCATTCAAACTTCCAAGCCAAGGAATTTGAAACCAATGCAGCCTGTTTCTTTCGTGGGCTTCAGACATCCGTTCCTCCCAATCAGGCCCATTATTTTTACCTCCCTTCCAAAATAGGCTGAACCGCCACCTACGGGCCAGAATCCAGCGACTGCTGGTCCACGAGCAGAACGCTCGTTCCGAAAGCCGTCTTCTGTCGGCGCACACGTTCGTGCCCCTTCGCCGTCCGTCCCCTCCCGATTTCTCCCTTTAAACACGATCTCCAATTTTTCACGGATCCTGAAATCTCGCCGAAATCAGCGTCCGTTTGGACATTTTTTTAATTCTTTATTCGATTTGTAGGCAAGGCGACATTATCGTCCACCCGCCGCTACGGTTGCCTTTTTTTTTAGATAAAGGGAAATATATTTCATTAAACAAATAAAAGTATCCCGGCCTCTTCATTTCTCGATGAATTTAACCATTCATTATTACAAAATTTCACTATGTGTCAACTTCGTCTACCCATAGGCAAACGTGAAGCAACCAAACCATAGTTGAAAGAATAGCAAAAGGTTCATCTTAACACAACCTATTAATAAACTTTCACCCATGTTCGACAAAAATTTTTATTATCTCCGTCTTTAAAAGTCGGCATGCCTCTAGTATGGAGGTTCTTCCGTCCTCCTTTTGAAAAAGCGACCATGTTCGTGTCAATACTTCCCCTGTCGATTACCTTCACCGAAGACCAGATTTTGTTAGCCTTAAGCCTTTCAGCCCCCCTTTTTTTTTAGAGAACATCTCAGCCCTCTCTTGAGAAAGCTCATATCTGCAGTCTGTTCCCTGCGCCTGCTTCTCTTCTCTGGCGTTTTTCCCTGGCGCATCGCCCATTAGCTTGGCCCGATCCGGTTGCTCCAGTCCAGCGCGCCCACTACCTGTCCCGCATGTGGGCATGCAGGGCTGTGCGGCCTGTCCCGCATGTGGGCATGTATGGCTGCCACTGGGCCGCAGCTCCCTCCCGTCATGGCCAGCTGCTGAGCCTCAGCTTCCAGCCCGCATGCCAGCCTGAGCGACGCTACAGTTGCCTTTACAGCGGCGTTGTGGGAAGCTCCCCGTTGAAAATGACCATCTGTAGCTTTGAAATTTAATTGGCGGAAGTCAATACCCTCGTTCGTTATAGTACATGACTGTGGCAGTGAAAAGACCTGCTAAGGTGGCGTTCGGTTCCCCATCTAAAACCCCTCTAAACTTTATACCCTTCTAAAGTAAAAAGAATCTTACTATTTAGGAGTACTAAATAAAATTTAATTACAAAACCTTTCTGCAGATGAGCGCTATTTTTCGAGACGAATCTAATGAACCTAATTAATCAATGTTTTGACACAGTGATGCTACAGTAACCATCGTCTAATCGCGGCTTAATTACCCTCATTACGTTCGTCTCGCGAAATAGACGGGAGTCCTGAACTTAGTTTTGTAATTTGACTTTGTTTAATACACATAAATCGTGCCGGCATTTTTGATGTGACCCCTCTAAAACTTTAAAGGGCCTCTAAAGTGCATCCGAACGGACCCTAAGCCATACTTCCTCCAGTTTCAAAATAGTTGTCGTTTTGAGGTTGTCTTAAGTCAAACTTTTTAAACATGACCGTAAATAATTTTTATGTCTTAAGTTTGGCAATGTGAGAATAACTTGAGTAATTCGTATTGAAATATGATTTCATAAAAGTATATTTTAACTATATTTAATAAATACTTTATAGAAAAAACATTAGTCAAAGTTATGTTTGGAAGATCTATAGCACGATTTTTGTGACAATGGATGGAGTATGGTGGAGCATAACGCTACTGCTCCCACACTAGCAATGCCCTCAATAAGTGGAGGTAAACAGACACAGTTTTGCTTCCGTGCTTCCGTGCGGGGCGCCCTGCTGAGTTTCGCTCGACACACAAGGCATCTCTAATCAGGTAATTAGCAAAAGCAGGCCCTCTACGCACGTACGGAGGCCCATCTACGCACGCTAGGGCACGGCCTCGATCGTATTTGCGCTGTATTCGCGCCGTCTCTCGCTCGCCGCCGCCGTCGCGTGGTCGTCCCCGTACATAGAATGAGGCATCAAACATCTTCTTACGTACTGCTGCAGAGAGAGAAACATTTGTTGCTCTGAGCTGTCTGCAAAGATGGATCGTAGCCTTGTCAACTGAACGTGGCTGGAGAGAGCGTTTTTGCAGTCTGAATGACGCAACAGCACGCAATTGAACCGGTTGAAGTGCAATATTGCGCGCAAGAATAGTAGATTTACAATTGGCTCATCATGGAATTCTGCAAGGTAAAGATCAAGATTCAAGACAACGGAGAAGATAGGAAACTAGAGTGCGATCTTCCATGCCCAACATCTTCCATCGTGCCTTACGCTGATGGGGATGAGGACGTACGATCATGCGATATCGGCGGCGAACGAGCGACGGCGTGTGTAGGGGTGGCTGTCGAGCCGGCTCGACTCAACTCGGCTCGGCTCGCTTTAGCTCGTTAGACTAATGAGTTAGCTCGGCTCGGCTCATTAACATTAACGAGCTAAAATTGTAGCTCGGCTCGACTCACTATGCTCACAAGCTAGCTCGTTATGGCTCAACGAGCTAACTATGAACATAATTATCATTTTAATAGTCTTTTAAAAAGAAAAATGAGAGCAACAAATGCATAAAAATAAGTCTAAATTTGCACCTAAGATCAAGAATGGTAGAATTAATCATAAAATTATTTTTTCTACTAGTTTTAATTAGATTTGTCTAACTTAGTATTTATCATTGTCATAAAATAAGTATTTTAGATTTATTATGTAGCTCGTTAGGCTCGTGAGCTAACTCGCGAGCCAGCTCGAGCTGGCTCAAAAGTTCTAACGAGCTAAAACTTAGCTCAGCTCGTCTAAAATTGAAACGAGTCGAGTCGAGTCGAGCCGAATTCGCTCCAAGCTGAGCCAGCTCATGTGTCACGAGTTTTAGTGCATGCAAATACTAGGGTGTGCGCCCAATTTTGTCCTCCGTGCGTGCGTAGACGGCCTGCCTTTGCTAATTACTCTGATTAGATTTTTGTTTAGAACCATTATTTTGAATTTTTTATTTACACAGTACAACTCAGATACTCATAACGCAACACACTTACTCCTATAAACGCACATGCGCAAACCCTACCTTATGAGCATCTTCAAAGACTGAGCCGACAAATCCTCAAGATTGACAAAGTCACACTGGCGACATATGACATCTAACCATTACTCTGATTAGATGCCATCTGTCGAGTGCTGATTGGCCTTGCACATGCGCGTCAACCATGCATGGGTCGTGGGAGCAAAACTCAAACAAATTGGGGATCTTAAAAAAACTTAGCATATAATAGAAAGACAAATAAGGTATATATCATTTTAACTTTTTCTTAATATCAACAGCATAGCTCTCTCAATTTCCTCCTTTAGACCCTTCCCCAAAAAACCCTCCTTTACACAGCTTGCCTGCCCTGCGCAGATACGCACGCAGTCGACCCAATAGTTTAGTTTCGAGTGTGCGATCTCAATTGGGGACACGTATTCGGGTGAGGCAGGCAAGCGGCCAATGCACTATATACATGTGCCTCTCTCTCTCTCTATCCACTTCACAATGTGGCCACGTGAACTGATAATTACTAGGGAAGGTTGGCGCGCTACGCCGCGCCCGTATAGGTAAGAAATTATCCATGCAACGAAATTATTTTTGTTTTGTTGTTTGTTTTTATAATTGAAAGGATCCTTTGATGGTTTAATGCCAGATCAGGGCCTCTAATGCAACAACAACAAAAAATGTGCAAATGTAATAAAGGTAGGGGGCTGGATCATAAGAATGCTAAGTCTATAAGAGCAAATGTGTAAATACAACGTACAATAGTGTTTTTTTCCTAAAAAAAGACCATAGCCTTATCACGTTCGTTTGTGTTTGCTTGCAATGCAAATACACATAAGAGTGGGGATGTGTTTTGCCAAAGCTGAAACGTGGACGCTCGTGGTTCACATCTTTCTCATCGTTGTCTCCGTCGCCTGCTGAATTCTTTTGTTCCCCACCGTCTCCTCTCTCTCGCCCTCTCCCTCTGTCTCGCTCTCTGCTAAAATCCTGCCTGCCTGCCGCCTGCCGCTCAATCCACCCATGGTAACTGCAACACCCCCGCTCCTCCCAATCCAAATGTGGCATGCAAGGTCTATCGCGGCAAGCGACCTCGTCACCAAGTGGTGGTGCGGCCGTCGCAATTCCTTCTTCGCCTGCGCTCGGGGCGATGAAGAAGACGCCGGTGAAGAGCCGGCCAGGGAACCAGAGCCAGCGACCAGTCGACCTTGATCGAGCGCAGCGTGGCAGGGGCCCAGCCGCTCGGCGCGCTGTGTCTTGGAGGTCGGCAGTTCGTCCAGGTCTTCTATATCGAGGAGCGAAGCTACTCTGCTGTCGTCTTTCCGTTCCCGCCGTGTCACCTCCCTTCCTCTCGGCCGTTTTGGTAGGAGAAACGTCCTTGGCTTTCGCTGCGGCCTGCTTCGCGTATTCCACCGTCGTCCGGGCCGCGCTCGCCGTGATGTCCTTCGCCTTCGCTGCGGCCTGCTTCGCATACTCCGCCGCTGTCCCGGCCAGCGTCTTTCACCTTCGCCGCCGTCTGTTTGGTGTAGTCGACAGCGGTGCCCGTCGCCTGCTGGACGGCCCCCCGCGTCTTCTCCGCCGCCGCCTGCGCGCCAGCGTCGGCACTTTTGGCCGCGTGCGACACCATGTCCTTGCTCGTCTTGGTGCTCTGCTGTCCAGCGGTGGCGCCGGCCTCCGTGCTCTTGTTATGCTTCTCTGCCGCGGCACGCGCGGCCTCAGCATCCGAGCTCTTGTCCCCCGCGCGGCCGTGCCCCATCTCCTCCTGCCGCATCAGCAGCTTGCCGTGGGCTTGGCCATCCTCCTGCTCCGTGGACGAGTTCTTGCCGCCGTGCGTGGCGGTAGGGCTTGTCCCCATGGCCCTGTTGCACCGCTCCCTGGCGTCGCTGGTGGTGTCCGTCAGACACTGCTTCGCATCGGTACCGTGGCCACCATGGCTCCTCCTGCTGCTTCGCACCCCACCAGGCGCAATATAACGGTCACGGGCCGGAGGGCACGAGAAACGTTGGCCCACGAAAATCAGGCCCGACGTCCATGAAAAGGAGGCCAAAACGAAAATAGAAAAGGACTAACAGGCCGAATGACGCAACCGAGGGACAGGAAACACAGCCCAGAAACGAAAACCAGAGGCAACCCAGCGCGACCCCAGGGAGACCGTGGAAGAGAACACGTGTCAAGGCTGGAGGAGGGTTACGTAGCTCAAAACGCCTGGGGACGGGCCTGGCTCCCGTGGTTGTAACTTAGAATATCCCTTTGTTCGGCGGTCTACTGATCTGTCGCACTGGCCAGTTGCATAGCACCACTCTCTTTTTTTCTTTTTATTGCCAAGTTTCTCCGTCCAAGAGCTCTCTCTCTGGTTGGTGCTCCCTCATGCATGTATGGCTATAAGTACGTAGGCAGAGTTGGAGCGTTAAGTCAACTCATCATCATCAATCAGCTTATACGGTATAGCAAGAATGGCGCCACCGTCTTACTCCCAGTTCGCCGTCCAGGTCCAGGTGGGAGATCAGCATACGACGCCGCCGCCCCCGCATTGTGCGTCGTCTGCGCTCCTGCTCGACGCCGCCGACTTCCGGCGGCAGGGCCACCAGGTTGTGGACTTCATCGCCGACTACTACGGCCGCATGGATGAATACCCCGTGCACCCCAGTATGAACCCGGGCTTCCTGCGCCGCCAGCTCCCCGATGACGCGCCGCTGCGTGCAGAGCCCGGCGCGTTCGCGGCGGCGCTGCGGGACGTCCGCGAGCTGATGCTGCCGGGCCTGACGCACTGGCAGAGCCCCCGCCACTTCGCGCACTTCCCGGCGTCCGGCAGCGTCGTGGGCGCCCTAGGCGAGGCCCTGACCGCCGGCCTCAACGTCGTGCCTTTCACGTGGGCCGCCTCGCCGGCGGCCACGGAGCTGGAGATGGTGGTCGTGGACTGGCTCGGCACGGCGCTCCACCTGCCCGAGAGCTTGCTTTCCGTGGCGGCGGCGGCGGCACGCTGCTGGGCACCTCGTGCGAGGCCATCCTCAGCACCCTCGTCGCCGCGAGGGACCGGAAGCTCGCGGACATCGGCGGAAGGAGGATCGGGACCTCGTCGTCTACTGCTCCGACCAGACCCACCTCGTCGACAACTGCCGCGAGATCGCCACGTGCCGCGATGACGACTAGTTCGCGCTGTCTCCCGCCAAACTGCGCGCCGCCATGCGGGCGGACGCGGACGCCGGGCTGGTCCCGCTCTTCGTGTGCGCCACGGTGGGGACCACCCAGACCACGGCCGTGGACCCGATCCGGGAGCTGTGCGCCGTCGCGGCGGCGCACGGCGCCTGGGTCCACGTGGACGCGGCCTACGCTGGGTCGGCGCTCGTGTGCCCGGAGTTCAAGCATCTCATTGCCGGCGTGGAGGCCGCGGACTCGTTTAGCATGAACGCGCACAAGTGGCTCCTGGCCAACAACGACTGCTGCGCAATGTGGGCGAAGCAGCCGTCGCTGCTCGTCGCGGCGCTCGGCACGGACCCCGAGTACATCCTCAAGGACGCCGACGACGTGGTGGACTACAAGGACTGGTCCGTGACGCTCACCCGCCGCTTCCGTGCGCTCAAGCTCTGGCTCGTGCTCCGCTGCTACGGCGTCGAGGGCCTGCGCGACCACGTCCGCGCCCACGTGCGCATGGCCGTGCTGTTCGAGAGTGAAAGCAGAAAAGAATGAGGCGAGATGATCATTCCATTCATCTTGAGTGCGTATATATGCGCACGGTGTACAACAGGATTACATCAAGGTTGTTAGCCTAGCTAGGAATTAGGAGATCCTAATCTATCTTGTACAACAAACCAACCGGAGGATTGGTTGAGGCCGCTATACATGCGTGCCGGATAAGGAACAATAATACATCTGTTAACACCCCCCCGCAGTGTCAACTGGGAGCCTTGCGAACATTGAGACTGGTACGAAATTCATTGAAAAGTATGGTAGGCAGTCCCTTTGTGAATATGTCCGCGTACTGTGCGGATGATGGCACATGAAGAACGCGAACGTCGCCGAGGTTAACACGGTCGCGTACAAAATGGAGGTCTATCTCCACGTGCTTGGTCCTTTGGTGCTGCACAGGATTAGATGAGAGATACACGGCTGAAACATTATCACAATATACCACTGTTGCCGTGCGTAAGGGCTGATGAAGCTCGACCAGTAGTTGGCGGAGCCAAGAAGCTTCGGCCACGGCGTTGGCAATGCCACGGTATTCGGCTTCAGCGCTGGAACGACTCACGGTGTTCTGGCGCTTCGAGGACCAAGAGATGAGATTAGAACCGAGAAACACGCAGTAACCCGAAGTAGATTTCCTGGTGTCCGGGCATCCAGCCCAATCGGCGTCGGAATAAGCAACAAGATCGTGGCAAGAAGAGCGAGAGAGATGAAGTCCAAAACTGGCTGTGCCCTTGACATAACGGAGAATGCGTTTGACAAGGTTCATATGAGGTTCTCTAGGATCATGCATATGCAAACAGGCCTGTTGGACAGCATGAGTAATATCGGGGCGGGTAAAGGTGAGATATTGTAATGCTCCGGCCAAACTGCGATATAAAGTTGGATTGGAAACGGGAGGACCAACTGAAGCAGGAAGTTTGGTGCGAATGTCAATGGGAGTGGATGAGGGATTGCAAGAGGACATGTTGGCACGAGCAAGAATATCATAAGCATACTGCTCCTGTGAAAGAAACAAACCGCCTGCAGTCTTGTGAGCCGAGACACCAAGGAAATAGTGTAGATCACCTAGATCGGTCATGGAAAACTCGCCACGTAGAGAGGTGATGATCCGATCAAGAAGTGATTTTGTGGATGCTGTTAGAATAATATCATCGACATATAGGAGAAGATAAGCAACAGAGGCACCGTTGTGGTAAATGAATAGTGAGGGATCTGATTTAGAAGATTTGAACCCAAGCTTTGTAATGAATGTGGCGAAGCGGCTGAACCAAGCTCTAGGAGCTTGTTTGAGGCCATACAAGGATTTGTTTAGGCGGCAAACGTGGTTTGGGTGGTCGGGGTCAACAAAGCCGGAGGGTTGTTGACAGAACACAGTTTCGGTGAGGGTCCCATGGAGGAACGCATTTTTAACGTCCAGCTGATGGATCGGCCAAGCGTGCGCAAGAGCGATAGAGAGAACAAGACGGATGGTGGTGGGTTTGACAACGGGGCTAAAGGTTTCATCATAATCGATGCCCGGTTGTTGCGAGAAGCCGCGGAGAACCCAGCGGGCTTTGTAGCGAGCGAGGGAACCATCAGAATTGTATTTGAGACGAAAGACCCATTTACCGGAAACAACGTTGGCAGCGGAGGGAGGTGGCACCAAGTCCCAAGTTCTGTTGGAGCAGAGAGCCTGAAATTCGTCCACCATGGCAGCATGCCAGTTGGGATCGAGCATAGCTTGCTTGTACGACGTGGGAACAGTCGGAGTAGTCGTGGCCGAGAGGTTGAGCACTTCCCGGGGCAGCAGCTTCTGGCCATCCTTGCCGCGCGTGGTCATGCCATGGGGGTTTTCGGTGGGGGGCACAGGGACCACGCGAGGCTTGGTTAGCAACCGTGACTCACCTGGCACCGGAGCACTTGTAGTCGTTGAGGCAGTAGAGGCCGCACCGGCCTGTGGCACAGGCGCGGGCGGTGAGGAAGGTGCCGGTGGAGAGGCCGCGCCAGCGGTCGACACGGGCGACGCGAGCGCGGATGGCGGTGGCGCTGATGCCGCACCGGCAGGCGACGCGGGCGGCGGGGGCGCGGTGCCGCGCCGGCAGTCGACGCGGGCGCCGGGGGCGTCGATGCCGCGCCGGCAGGCGACGCGGGCGGCGGGGGCGCGGGTGCCTCGCCGGCAGTCGACGCCGGCCGGGGGCGCGGGTGCCGCGCCGGCAGGCGACGCGGGCGCGGGGGCGCCGATGCCGCGCCGGTAGGCGGCGGGGGCGGCGGGGGGCGCGGGTGACGCGCCGGCAGGCGACGCGAGCGGCAGGGGCGCCGATGCCGCGTCGGCAGGCGACGCGGGCGGCGTGGGCACGGGTGCAATGGTCGGCGCGCGAGGGACCAGCACAGCGCCTGGAGTGTCGTCCAGGAAGGAGTATGTGTCCGTGGTACGACTTGTAGAGCCTGCAAAAGGGAACGAACTCTCATCGAACACCACATGGCGTGAGATGATTATTCGATTTGAGGTTAGATCAAGACACCGATATCCTTTATGATTTGTGGGGTACCCAAGGAAAACACATGCTGTGGAACGTGGGGAAAGTTTGTGTGGGGCAGTGGAGGAGAGATTGGGATAGCACAAGCACCCGAACACGCGAAGGTGTGTGTAACTTGGTGGGGAATTAAAAAGTTTATGGTGAGGAGTGAGGTTGGTGAGGGTTTTGGTGGGGTGGATGTTGAGGAGAAGTGTGGCAGTGTGTAAAGCCTCGATCCAGTACCGTGAGGGCATAGAAGCCTGGAATAGTAGGGATCGAACGATATTGTTGATGGTGCGGATGACCCTCTCAGCTTTGCCATTCTGTTGAGAAGTGTAGGGGCAGGAAAGTCGAAAATTGACACCGTGATCGGTAAGGAAAGAGCGCATGGCGTGGTTGTCGAATTCGCGGCCGTTGTCGCATTGCAGATTTTGAATTGTGGTGTGAAACTGCGTATGAACAAAGGCAAAGAAATGCTTGAGAGTAGAGCATGTTTCAGATTTGTGCCGTAGGGGAAACGTCCATGTAAAATGAGTATAATCATCTAGACAAACTAGATAGTATTTAAAACCCGATACACTGAGAATTGGTGAAGTCCACAAATCGCAATGTATAAGTTGAAAGGGACTAGTAGTTTGCGTTATTGAAGCAGCAAAAGGAAGGCGTACATGGCGCCCTAGCTGGCATGCATGGCAAAGGGAAGCTTTGTTCGAACGCTTATTACAATTAATCAAAGAAGAGGAAATCAAATGCGACATGGCCTGATGGCCAAGGTGGCCGAGTCTACGATGCCATAATGCTTCAGAGGTTGCAGTGGACATGAAGGCTTGTGGCGTGAGTGCTGGCGGAAGCTGCAGTGTGTAGAGGGGTCCATCACTATTGCACCTCAGAATTTCGGTCCGAGTTTGGAGATCCTTCACAGATAAACCGAATGGGTCAAACTCAATGGAAACCAAATTATCAGTGGTGAAACGACGCACAGATAAAAGGTTAGCAATAATTTGAGGAGAAACAAGAACACTTTTGAGGTGAAGAGGGCGAGAGGAAGAAGCAAAAGATGTGTGACCAGTGGCGGTGATTGGGAGACGAGAACCATCGCCAATGATCACGGATTGAGAAGCAGCAGGGGGTCGGGAAGAGGTGAGGTTACCAGCGTCAGACGTGAGGTGGTTGGACGCACCGGAGTCGGCGACCCATTCGTTGGGGTTTCCGTTCTGCATGGACAGGTTGTTCATGGCCTGAACAAGAGCAGAGATGTCCCAGCCTGGAGCAGCAGCAGAGGAGCCGTTCGCCGACGACTGGTTGGAAGTGTTGGCGATGTGAGCCTGAGGGTGCGCACCAGGCCGTGGGCCCAAGAGACCCGGTGCGTTGCTCGCAGGAGGGCGCGATGCAGGCCAAAGCTGGAACGTGCCGTTGTAGTTGCCGCCGAAACCGGAACGCCTGTTGTTGTTCTTGCCCTTGTAGTTGCCACGATTGTTGGAGGAGCTGGTGTTGCCGGTGTTGCCGGGCTTGGGGAAGGGCGCCGAACGACCGCCATTGTTGGAGTAGAAGGCGGTGGCGTTGGTCGACGGCTTGGGGTGGGAGGCCTCCTCAAGGTGCAGCTTGGAGCGGCACTGGAGATAGTTGGGGAGTGTGTCGGCGGCGGTCATGATCTTGGCGGCGGTGGCGAACGACTCGTTGAGGCCGCGCAGAATGGTGAGGACGAGCGTGGAGTCGGTGACCGTCTGACCGAGGTCACGCAGAGAGTCGGCCATGGACTTCATGCGCTGGCAGTATGCCATGACGGCCATGTCACCCTGTCGGGTTCCATGGAACTCGGCCTCGAGCGCCAAAATCCTGGCGGCCTTGTTGTCGTGGTACAGGTTGGAGATGGCTGTCCAGAGATCCAGCGCCGAGATGCCGCGGGCGAAGACGTGGCCGCGCACCTCGTCGGAGATGGAACTATAGATCCAGGAAACGATCATGGCATCGTTCTGGTTCCAGTCCGGCTCCTTGGATGTGGTAGACTTGGCGTCGACATGGTGCTGCAGGCCGAAACGACGGAGGACGACGGAGAAGAGCTCGCTCCATTGGGAGTAGTTGGATGGCTCGTACTCGAGGTTGAAGGGGAGGAGGCTTTTGATGTTGAGGAGCTGGAGGGAGAGGGAGGTTTTGGAGGTGTCGCCCATGGCGGCAGGGTTTGGAGTTCAGAAGAAAATAGGAGGGCGGCGCTAGTGAAACTTGGTCACTGATACCATGAAAGCAGAAAAGAATGAGGCGAGATGATCATTCCATTCATCTTGAGTGCGTATATATGCGCACGGTGTACAACAGGATTACATCAAGGTTGTTAGCCTAGCTAGGAATTAGGAGATCCTAATCTATCTTGTACAACAAACCAACCGGAGGATTGGTTGAGGCCGCTATACATGCGTGCCGGATAAGGAACAATAATACATCTGTTAACAGAGAGGCATGGTCAGGCTTCTGTCGCCGGACAAGTGCGGTTCGAGGTGGTGGTCACCACGCGGTTCGCACTCGTCTGCTTCAGGCTTCTGTCGTCGGACAAGTGCGGCGGCGAGAAGAAAGCCAACGAGCTCAACAGGAGGCTCCTCCAGGAGGTGAACGATGCTGACTCGGGGCCGTACATGAGCTCCGCCAACGTGGCTGGCGTCTACATGCTCAGGTGCGCCGTCGGGAGCACGCTTACGGAGGAAAGGCACGTCCGCGACGCGTGGAAGGTAGTGCAGGATCGAGCTGCCTCCGTCCTTCGTAAAATGGAGATTAATTATACACAGCGTGTGGCTGCGGCCTAATAAGCTGAGCCTGCATGCATGCATGCATAGGTGAGATGGATCCCGGCATACATTATTTATTATCTTCTATACTCAGCCACGAATAAATACACCAATAACAACCATGAATTCATTACTAGTTTCACGCCACCCTCCTAAATGTCTTCATTCCCGTCCGTGGGTTGCTACGGGTTACATAATTTTTTTTCTTCTTCCTTAAATTAGATTATATATAAGGAGTATCTATATTGTGGACCCTTTCAGACAATGATTTGTCTACATTGTAATATTAATTAATTCTCTACGTTGTATTGTTTTTCTGCAATATTTCTTCAAAGATGGTCTCCATCCTTTTCCATGCTTTTTGTCACATGTAATCTGTTCATGCATTCACGTGCAAAATTTTGGGAGAAATGTTTTGCTAATTGGGACAAGGAAAAACTGCCTAGCGGTTTTAAATAGATTGGCATGCAATGCAGGGTTCAAACAAACATGGGAGCAAGTTGATGAAGGAGAGGAATAGGCGCTTGCAGGATCCCAATTAAACGCGGTCGTCCAAGTCCTCCTAAATCCTAACCCATGCCTAAAGAATTGATTCCGAACAAATTAAAATACGATCAAAAATAATTTTTGGAGCTAAGAAGGATTACTATGAATTTTCTATAAGGATTTTCTGGAAATTCGAATAATATTCTCTGAAATATTCCAAATCAGATATATTGGTCTGGGTGTTGTGGGACACGAAACCGACAGTCGCGCGATGAATAGCCTCCGCGTCGCAGCGGGAGCGACGGGCAGATCGAGCGGAGGAGCGCGAGGTCGCCCCTCTCCCAGCCAGGGCCGGTCCTGGGGGAAGGCCAGCGGGGCCGCCGCCCAGGGCCCCCAATTCCGAGGGGCCCACCCTAGAATATGTATATACGTATAGACCGATCTACTAATCACCATTAGAGGGATCAGCAGTCCATCAGGCATCCTCGACTGCTGTTGTTGCCTGCAGCCTGTCTCCCTTCTAGCCCAATACGGCAATAGCAATCGAAGAGGCGCCTCGCATTTAGAGGAAGGAGAAGTCGTAACAAGGTTTCTGTAGGTGAACCTGCGGAAGGATCATTGTTGTGACCCTGACCAAAATAGACCGCGAACGTGTCATCCATGCCGCCGGGTGACGGGGCTCGCCACCCTACAGAAACCTACTCCATCTATCTGAAACCATGTTCATGGCCCAATACGGCAATAGCAATCGAAGAGGCGGCTCGCATCGCAATTCTTTGCGCGGCACACATCGAAAGTTCTACACACGACGCAAGTCGCCGCAATGGCGCAACACTGATCGCCGACTATCGCCGCGTGATCTTCCGCGCTGCCTGGTGCTGCACGATGATCTCCGGTCTCGGCAGGCCTTTCTTAATTCGCTTCACTTGACTGCGCTAAACAGTGTTTGGTTAGAGGTACGTATATCAGCTTATGCTAATTGATATGCCCTAAGTTCCTAAAATGCTAGCGCTTAATTTGATCCAATTTTTTGTTGAAATTTTCAGGAAGATCATGTTGTGCTTCCAGTAGTGAAAAGAGGAAAAAAAACATCAACACGACGACTTCGCATCTAGAAATGTTAGAAAATATCAACTTTTAAGGTAGTAACAATTATGCACAAACACTTCTATATGAATATTTTTGTGACACACTATTTATTTTACTTGCAACAGAAATTTATATTAATATGTATTTATATGCGAAAATTTGATTCTTATATAGAGGGGCCCTGGCATCTAGATTCGCCCCGGGCCCCCAAAATCTCAGGACCGGCCCTGCTCCCAGCGTGGATGACGCTCCCGCCCCTGCTGGTACGTCCTCGTCCTCGTCTTGCATGGACGGAGAGGTAGGAGATCGACGCGCCGGGTGATGTGTTGCCCCGATCGAACGCGTCAGCGCCGTGGCCGTACGTGCTCGCGTTCTGCATGCGCGCGTGTCGTCATTGGTGAGCGCCTGCGGTGTCGATCGATGACGCGGCGGCAGGCGGCATCGGAAGCTTTGGAGACATGGATATGTAGTTCTGTACATAACGTCTACGTAGGCGGTTGTGCGAGCCGGTCGCCAAGCAAAAAGGTGGCCACCAAGCCCCATTGCACGCGGAAAGGTGGCCATTTTGACTGGTATGGGCTCAATGGTAGTAAAAAAAAAAAAAAATCACCCGGACTCTTTCAATAACATGCATGCGTGTTGGATCAAAACTCAAAACCCTGACTTTTCATGTGCGCATGCATGTTCGATCCCCAGGTCTCGCGCGCCCTCCTGGGGAAAAACTCAAGCCCTTTTCTGACTACTCCTACCTCAACAACTCACATTAATTGGTCATGGGCAGTATGTAACGCACACATATCTTATCATGCTCCCCTAAAAAAATAATATATATGCGGTCAACGCACAAATCTTGATCAATCCACAGAGTGACAGATTTGCTGAAACCCATTAGCATGTGCATGGTTCTCAGCGTCGACGGCTACGAAGAGGTCGACGCCGCCACTCTGCACAGAAGCCAGATTTAAGCTACACTATGAAAATTACGTTAAACAGATCACTACCGGAAACCGGCTGTTTGCCGAGTGCCCAGTAGTTTGCCGAGAGCATTCTGCCGGCCACTCGGCAAACAGCCATGTTTGCCGAGTGCGACGAGCAAAGTACTTGACAAACAGCTTTGTTTGCCGAGTGCGCTGAGAAAAACACTTGGCAAACAGCTTTTTGTTGTCGAGTGCTCGTTACTGACACTCGGTAAACAACTTTTACTCAGTAAAATGTATCACGTGCCCACCACGTGCGACGATTGTTCTCCTTTACCGCCGGCCGTTAGACTTGCCCTATTTTACCTCTATTTGCCCTAAGTGATGCACCGCCATTATTTTGGCCGCTTCACCAGTGCCTCTGCACGAACACCATCACCCCCCTTGACCAGGCGCATGATGGTAGACGATGTCATGACGTAATCCAAACACGTTGATGGAGTGGTCGGCGACGACTTGGTGGCAAAAGATGATGCCGACAACGAGGCCACCACACAAGTAGAGCTTGAGCTTGATCTGTAGTGCTGCCGCCCCAACGCCCTCCTATGTACCTAACTAGTGGCGGAGCTAGAGCTCAGCGAAGGGTGGTGCGGAACGTGTCTTAGAGCTTTTCAAGCTTGTGTTTTTGGCATTGTGTTGCTGCATATATAGTTAGATATTTTAAGAGATGCATATTGTTGAGAGGGAAAAAACCATTGAAATTTTCTTTTGCTGTGGCACCCTATCTCTACAACTCGTCTACATCCGCTGCCATGCCGGCGGCGATCGAGTACGTAACGTCGGCAAGATCAGCAGAGACCGTTGCTGATGAAGACATCGCTCCTTCGGATACACATGTCACACCTTCGCTGGATATACAAGGTCCAATCACTAGAGCTCACGACAGTTGAATCTAGAGGTGAGCTTGTTCCTAAGCACTCATTTATGTGAACTTAAGGATAGATTGCTACCTAATGATTATATTGTGATTAGGAACTATGGAGAGGACCAGGAGATGATTGGAGAGGAGCTTGGAGGCGTAGAGGGACAGCAAGGGCATCCAAACCAAGTTGGAGGCCTAATTCAAGTCGACTTCGTATCGGTTTCGGAGTCCAGGAGCAGTCTGCACTAAAACGGTCGCCCAGGTGGCATACGGACTCGGTTTTGGACGTTCTACATATTCATGGAAAGATAATTTGATAACCTTTCCAATGGCGCCGTTCTCATGTCAAAATTCGTCCGGAGTCGTCGGGAATCTTCAAAACAAGTTGACATCTAGAATCTGTCCCGGTGCTGCGCTACCGTAATTTGGCCTTTGGGCTTTGTATCGTGTTGGAGCTCATTAGGGACGCGTCCAGGAGGTCTTGCACGCCCCTAAGAGCATTTCCAACCGATCCTTCATCCCATACTCTATCCTTTGTTTTAGGGAATACGAGCAAAAAACAGGCTCCAACCGATACTCTATCCAGGTCGCCATCACTATTCCGATCGGTATCTGGCTCTCTCCATCCTCTAGAAGTAGCGTACCAAGACTCGATCGCTATCGTAACTGTCACCTGGATTCAGCCTTCTGCGCGCCATCTCATGCGAAGTGAAGTTTCCTCTCCTTCCTCTTCCTACTCGGTGAAGTCCTCGATTTAGCCGGATTTGTGAGGATAGAGAGGTATGGGAGGGGAATTTTTTTTCAGATCTTGGCGGAGTGGCAGTCGTCTTGCTGGTCGCGGCGGTGGCGCTCAGGTCGCGCCGTCCGCGGGTTCGCGTTGCGCGTCCGCCTGCGTGCTGGCGCAGCTGCTTCCATGCTCGCATCCGCCTGCAACGCTCGAGGTTGTGCCGGCCGTAGGCTCGCGCCTGCCTGCCTGCCTGCCTCACTGCTCTGCTGCTGCCTGCCTGCGCCGCGAACCTGTAGCCCTGTACGTTGCTTCCTGAAACTGTTATTGCTTGTTTGCTTGCCTCGCTCTGATGTTTGGAGGAAGGGGAAGAGCCGGAAGGCGGAGAGATCTGAGAAGGGGGCAAGAATTTGGGAGAGGTGGCTGCCATCGGGGAAGGGGAAAGAGGTGGCAGGCATGAGGAGAGGGGATCCCCTTCGCTGCTAATATCGCATGTTGGGATTGCTTGGGTCTGAATTGGATGGAGCACACGGGAGGAGATTGGGGAATAAGACGATGGCAGTTAAAAGATACAAATAAAATAAAGTTAAATGGGATATAGAGGTTCTAGTATAGAGAGCCGGTTGGAGATAAGACTAAAATAGAGAACAGAAAGAAGATGAAGCACACGGTTGGAGATTGGAGATGCTCTAAGGTCTATATCTACGATAGCCGCCGCCCGAGTTTGGATTGAGTTTTGCTTAGATTATTCTCTCAAAAACAGTTTCGCCATTCATCTGTTTGTGAGACCCCAACTTATGAGCTTAATTCAGTTTTCAACAATTTTAGTTGCAATCTACTGTGTTCTTGCTTGTGTTTTCTGATTCGCAGGCAAGGATAAGCCTTCTTGGCGAGGTCGACCATGCATCGCCCGGTCGATAAACTGAAGAGACGTGGTGCTGCGATTGCGGGGTTTAGAACGTGTTGTTCTGAAGCCGGATCGACGTGTGTCAAATCTCCACCAAATCGAGAGTTCTCAGAACCTTTCGGAAGATCGGAAACCCTAGTTCACATCAGTTGCCTCTACTACGCACGCGGGCCCTTGTTGTTGATGTACTGGATGAGCCGCCGGCCCTGGGGGTCGACGACGAGGCGACCCGCCAGGCATGTGTACGGCGCGGCGACCCTGAGGAAGCCCTTAGTCTCGTTGGACCGTGGACGGCACCCGCGCGACGAAGCCAAAACATGCACACGATCATGCACCGAATCCACAGCGACATCCGGCGATTGGCACATACATCAATACATGCATGCTGTTGGCCTGTTCGGCGTGACGCGTCGTCATTGTTTCACACGCGCGTCAACATAACAACTTGAATAGATCAGGTTCTGGATCATGAGATGATATACCTCTATTCGAAGAGGTTATTCGTTCCCTTTTCGCAAAAAGAAAAAAAGTTATTCGTTATTCGAACGCCTTTCCGTTTTCCCAGCAAACACAGAGTGGATTCGATGCAGCCTCTTTTTTTTTTTCTCTTTGAGGGAACACCAAATGCAGCCTGTTTCTTTGATGGGCTTCAGACATCCATTCCTCTCAATCAGGTCCATTATCCTCGTCTCCCAAATAGGCCGAACTGCCACCTACGGGCCAGAATCCAGCAACAGCAGGTCCACGAGCAGAACGCTCGTTCCGAAATCCGTCTTCTGTCGGTGCACACGCCTCGGCCCCTTCGCCGCCGGATTCCTCCCGCCGCCGCCGGCGACTGCCCCTCCCTCCCTACCTACCATCCCGAGTCTCCCGTCAAACACGATCTCCGATTCCTCCAAGGCTCCTGAAATCTCACCATGCGGCGGCGCCGTATAACGGTCCCTGGCCTACGTGGCCGCGCCTCCGCCTCCACTTTTGCCGCCGACGTGTCAGCTTCCCGTTCACTCCCCTCCACTCCCCCTGGGTCCTGGACGATTCGTCCTCCGATTAGTCGCCTCCGCCGCAAGAGAAACCGTTTCCTCCCTCTAAATCAGCGTCCGTTTCGTCAAGCAGTAAGCTAGCAGCGCGGTCATGGCGGCGCCGGGGAGCTTGGTCGTTTGGAGGGCGGTGTTCGCGGCGCTGGGCGCGCTCATGGTGGGCACGCTGGTGTACACCTGCGCCACCGACGGATCACCTTTCCGACCTGAGCTGCTTACGCCGTGAGTAGCCCCTTTTCTTCTCTGTCCTCACCTCCGCTATAGGGTTATTGGTTTCGATAGGGGTTACAATTTAGATAGCGATTACTTACTGCGGTGAATAGGATTTGTATGCTCACCAACTTACCTAGCTAAGATGTGATGAAGTGGCAACATTTTAGCACCTGCAAAATCATCTGTATTCGTTTGTGCAATTCGAATTCTTAACGAGGTCTAGTTGCTATTAAAGTTTTGCATACATTATTAACTTTATGAGCTTGTAGCTGTAGAGTTTTGTTGCTGTTGAAGCTTATATGCAGGGAATGCACTGTGACCTTCTAGACCTTGTAGCTGTAGAGTTTTTCTTATATCTGAATTTGCCTATGTTTCTCTTGGATCAGTTAGGGCTTAAGTGTACCATTCATATTGTGTCGTGACAATCCCATGTTTGCGCCAAAGTCTGCATGAAAAATCCTACTTTTTTTTTCTTTACACATTCTGTGTGGCTTTTCTCTTAACAAGTGAACTATGGTGTTGCATCATAGTAGCCAGAACATAATTATTCCTCATTCTCAATTTCCTTTCATTGCAAAGTTTTAATTGCTCATTTGTGTAGGTGGATGGTGGCAACGCTGATTGATTTTTATGTGAATGTGGTTGCAATCTCGGTAATTCATTGACCTTTCAGACTACTTCTTAGGTGGCCACTTTTTTCATGATTGTACATTGATTGCATCTCAGAGATTTTAACACCACCCAATTTAACGCCATCTCGGTAATTTGTTTGTTGATCCAGTAATTATGCAGAAATACTCTAACTTACCACCATCTGTCTTGGCTACCCTAATCCTACTGTCATTTTGCATATTAAAACGAAGCACAACTTTCTGTTTTGGAGTTTTTCTCGGATACATGAATTCCAGTTCCAACCTCTGTACATACTTGAAAATTAACGTGCAAATCATTTTTCTACCTTATCTAATGGCCCTGTTATGTTACAATACTGTTAAAGACATGCACTGTTCATCGTTGTACTGCTCACGCTTGATTATATTCCTGTGTTATGTAGCTGATTGGTTTGGTTACCTGGGTTGACTGTCATCAAATAGTTTGTTTCCATTATGTTAGATATTTTTTCTTAGGGGTCAAGTTAGGTCATCCCAGTTAAAAATAGTATTGTATCTTCTTTAAGGAAACTAGATGAATTAAAGAATTTTAAGTCCCTGAAGTGCTCCTCTTCTTTGGCTGGATTTTTTAATTCTACTCCTCCCCTATCGTTGGGCACGGCTAGGATATTCTCCGTGCCTGCTATGTAAACTTGTCATGCTTGGTGAAGATAGTGAGATCAGCACTGAAATTTTGAAATAATTTTGCTGATACCTGTCTACAGGATTGAAACCAAAATAAAAGAAATCTTCCATGTAATAGTTTTAGGTTCATGTACAAATATCCAATTTAATCCCCGATTTAAGTTATAAAAGCCTCTTGTATGCTGTTTCAGGCTTGGGTTATCTACAAAGAAGCAAACTGGATTAGTTCCGCCGTCTGGGTGGTTCTATTGGTTTGTTTTGGCAGGTATGTGATTCCTTCTCTATAATATCTTTTGCCATTTGAATTTCTTGACTTCATTGTAAAATCAAACCTTTTGTTTGTTGTTTCAATGGTTTAGCTTTATTGACTTGATGCTATCCAAACTTCTTTTTTACTTTATCTTTTCAGTGCTGCTACTTGTGCTTATATTGTTAAGAAGCTTTTTGAAGTAACACCTACAGGGCCTTCCCAAGATCCACTTGATCTTCTATTGCTCAGGTAAGTTCCAATTTGTACCCCCCACCCACACCCACTCACAAACCATCACCACCACCACCCTTGCTGACGCTGTTGATCGATTGGGATATCCATATTATATTGTATACATTGATTGTTACTTGCATCTTTATATTGATGCTAGTTTGTCTTGATATGTACCCTCGAAACGTTTTCAGGCAAGGAAATCTATCTCAAAGAAAGTGCTCTTGTGTAATAGCTGGGAGGATTATTTTCAGCATTTTGGGGATATTCATGGCTGCCGTTGTCTCATATACTGTTATAACTGATGGACTACCTTTTAGGAAGGAACTATTGACACCGTAAGTAAATAGTTCCATAATTCTTAATTATTGCCCTGTTTGTTTTTAGTGGCCTGTTAAGTTCACATTAGAGTGCAAGCAGTAAAGATGCAAGATTGCAGTGTTAGATGTATATGTATTCATTGTAGTTTCCCAATTGTATTAGAGGTTTTGTGCATATTTCCTTACACCTGTACTTTTATATATTTGGGCCTAGTGCCTCATATTGAATACATGTGCTATTCATAACATGGTATAGAGCCAAAAACTAGGGTTAGGGTTCGTTGTCTCTTGTCTAGACGATTTTTTCCCACCACGCACGTTGTATTTGTGTGCTCTTTCCGGGTTGCGCCTCCATCCTTCGTCTCAGGACGTGCCGTCGCCCTTCTTTCTCAAGACGTGCCACAACCCTTCTCCTCGGGACGCGCCTCCGCCTTTGTCTTCGGAATGAGCCACCGAAGGACTCTGCCGGTTCGTCCTCACCTGCGCCGCCTCCTCGCCGGGATTCTGCTGCTGACGGGTCGCGCCCCTAGCGACTCGTGGCTGCCGAGGCCAGGCTCTCGCAGTGGTGCGGCTGCTCGGGCGTCTGTCTGGTCGGGATCTCCTTGGCTGGACGCGTGCTCGGCATCGATCTCCTTGACCAGACGTCGGTCTGGTCGGTTTCTAGTTTGCTACCTCTCTCTCCGTAGGTAGCAATAAGGTTAAAAAAAAAACAAGAAGAAAATTGTGCCTAGTTCGCCTTGTTCGTCGACGTCAGCTTCATTTGTTGGCATAGCTTTCGCTCGGCTGTTTAGGTGAGCTAGTGTAGCAAAAAACAAAACTGCAGCCGCTTGTGCCGTTTCTCTTTGCGCTTTTGCTGTCGCCGCCGCTTGTCTTTTTGCGCTCTTGTCGTTGACTGTTGCCACCTCCAGATGGCGCCCTCTTAGACTCCTTCGCCTGGTGGTGTTTTGGTCTTACGATATTCGGTGCTTTTCAATGGCACCAACTATCGTGACTGGCTTCCTCGCATGCATCTGCATGTGTGGTTTGCACCTTTGGGAGTTTCTTACTGGAGAGGTACCTTGCCCACCTTGTCCTACCGCTCCCACACAGCTTGTGGTTCCAGAGGGGGCTACTGATGTAGCGAAGACGAAGCTATTTGCAGATTATGATGATAGTATGGCATTTTATGAGTCTCAATATGCTGCGAACAGGTTAGTTGGATGAGGATGCTCGGGCTGGTTCTGTTCTTGCTGCTAGTATGGAGGACCATCTTGCTGGTGATACTGTTGCATCAGATGTGGGTTTTTCTTCATGACTGCCATGAGCCCTCTTGACAGTTTACTTATCTTGCTCGTGATCCTGTGAAGCATGAGCTAACCAAGCATATTGGTGTGGATGTTTATTACACCCGAGCACATGCTCAGGATGGTATTATTGCTCTCCATCAGAGGTGCCGTTGGCTGATTTCTTTACAAAGGCACAGACCAGAGCGCAACAAAGATTTTATCTATCTGAACTCAGTGTTCTTGATCCACATGAGTTGTGTGTGTGTGTGTGTGTGTGTATTGGGGGGGGGGGGGGGGGGGGGGGGGTGACATGTACATGTATTCATTGTTGTTTCCCTATCGTATCAGGGGTTTTGTGCATAGTTGCTCACACCTGTACCTGTCTATCTGTGGGCCTAGTACTCCATATTGAATACAAGTGCTATTCATAATATGTAGCGTAGGAGCGATTTTGATGCACCCGTTAAGCATTAGATAAGGTAAACCAAGGCGCTTGCGCTGAAGCTTCAATACTCAGTTACCAAACTATAGATATTTTACAAATTTATGATAAAATTACATGTCTAAATTTGCATCTCAGTAAAGTACATATAGTTTGGTAAGCACTATAGTTAGCTCTATTTCCATCAAATCGAGATTAATGCTCTGAAATCTGATTGGTAGGGACCACATATGAGTGTGCATGATGTACAAGATCCACACAAATACCTTGCCTCTCTCAGCCACGGCGGCAGGTCATGGCAAAACGAATTGGCTCTGTGCTGACCGTGCTTATCTGTGCGTGAGGGAGGGGGGCACGAGGATGTTTCATAGTTTTTTCTTCTTCTTGTACTATGTTATCACTTATCTACTAGAAATATTAAGCTTACTAATTCTGTTAACATTCAGGTGGATGGCAGCAACCTTAATTGACTTCTACATAAATATCTTTGCAATATCAGTAAGTCATCTCAACTATGGCACATATTTAGTGCAAAGCATTAGATAGATGCAAACATGCAAGCTTTTATGGTAACTATCACTATCAGCATATTAACCTGAGGAAATGTGAAAATTTAAGCAGATGAATTTGTTAATTTAACTATACCTCCGATGAAAGTTTCAAGTTCCCTTAAATTTGTATTAGGTGAAACAAAAGGAAAAAATCCTAAAAAAAATAAAAACGAAAACAAAACTAATTCTGAAACTTCAAATGTAATCTCGAACTTCTAAACTAAAGGTGGTGCAGTCCAGCATCGGTAGGATCTCTTAGAGCGAAGTAGTTTTGCCATGACACAAGTCTTTTCCTGCTTATCCTGACACGCTAGCCTGGTGCCTCTTCTATGTCTTGCCGATCATGACACTCCGATGAAAATATGCGAAGACACTGTTTTACTTATTACATGATGGTTGTTGACTTGTTTATGTTTCCAGTGTTTAGATTATTATAATCAGGAGTGTTCCCTTAAATTTTGATATTTGGTCCCAAATATAAAACCTGAGTCAAAAATGTTTTTCTTTGATACTGCCTATAGGTCTGGGTTGCTCACAAGGAGTCATCTTGGATATCAACAGCCATTTGGATTTGCTTGTTGATATGCTTTGGAAGGTATATAAATTTTTTTCTTAGGCTCCAACCAGAGAGTCTTATCACTTGTTTACACTACAGAATACCATTATGTCCATACTTCCTTTGTGATTTAAATTGAAGATTTTATTATGTTGGAAATTATTGACCCATATACGTTTTCTTCCTTTACGATTTAGCATCACAACATGTGGCTACATTGTCATTCAACTCTTTCAAGTATCATATCAAGACCCAATCTACCACGTGCTGTTGAACTCTCACAGCAAGTATGGAATTTGACTTCCCCATAATTCATCTTGTATGAGCCTGGTTAGCTTTTGATTGCCTTTACATTTTCTTAACATCCTTTCATTGATCTATCGTTCATAATTCACCTGTTTGCATGTAGGAATATTTGAAAAATCTTCAAAGGGACATTTTCTTCATGGCACAGGATAATACAAATGTTCCCTTCTGTCAATATGTAAAAGATACTACATTTAAGGGTATTTCAGGATAGCAATAAGGGAAGTTCTTTACTTTGACATAACGTCTTTGTGTTAATTTATCAGGTTTAAGCGCTTTTATTTTACTTTTGTGTCCTACAGTTATTTTTCTTTGATGTCACTCTTATTGTAATTACGAACCATTCATTACAAATAATTGCGTTATGCCAATCACTGCATGCTTCCTTTCCCCCCTCCTGATCATGAATGAAAGGCTGGGGTAGGGTAGCAAATTCAGTTGATCGATGGATATCCCCACATAAGCCATGGTTCCCCTAAATTGATGCCGCACTTGCATTAGTGAAAACCCCATATTTCTATTGTGTTTTGATGCCAAAGTTATTGAATGAGATGCTCAAGTTGGCAAGAGCAACCAACTCCCCTAGGAAGTCAGGAATGCACTCATATTAAGGCCTTCTAGTAGCCCCATTGATGCTGCAACTGGATGTGCAATAGATTTCCTTGAATGCTGAGATATTGGGGGACTTGACATTTGCTAAGAGAGTGAGGAATCTCCCTATATTTTTTATTCTTCCTTGATATATCAAGGCTTGAGTGGTGTTTCAAATACCTACTATTTTTTTGGGGTAAATTGTCCACTTCTGATGGCAGGGTTCCATTGAATAAATTGCCTTCTGAATGCACAAAATTAGACAGTTCGGATATAAAAAATATTTTTTTTGGTATTGGGCCTGCTAGGCGACTGTATGACAAGTTCAGTGACTCGGGCAGCTTCCAAGATTAGTAGGGGGGGTATACTGTGCAAACGAGAATATTTCTGCTTGGGCGAGCTTATTCAACATCATTATTAAGATTACCTAGTGTTGGTGAACAAGACCAATTAGATTGTTCAATTGCACGTCTGGTTGTCTCAATCTCTGATGTTTGCCCAGAGTGGTGGGAATCATTGATGTTAGGAGATTGATATCCATGTGAAGATTTTTCAGGTTGAAAGATTAGGTTATTGAGAGTAATACATGTAAATGTCAGTTTGATTTTTGTAAGGGAAATACAGTCGTGGAGGCCCCTACCGAGTTATAAAATGGGTGCTTATTAACATGAAATTACATTAGTTAGACTAAATTGCCAAGCCAATGAAGTTGCTATGGCAACCTTATTATTTCATAACATGTTTAGCAGTTCTGATACATAGCAAACATGAAACAATAGCAGAAGGGAGGGCAGGATCCCCAATGCTAATTATTCACGAGTGATAAGCTATCTCAAAAGAAAGTCTGGCACAATGCTGTAGTAACATTTGAGCAACAGAAACAACTATCCTTTTTCTCAGCCACGTAGTGCTGAAAATGCTTCCTTGATTGTGATGACTTCAGCATAAGCATCCTGCATTGTTGGTCGATCTTTTGGTGTCTCTCTAGAGCATGAGAGGCCGAGTTTGACAAGATGCATGATGCAGCTTTTCGCTCCAGCTGTCACATGATTTTCATGGTCTAAATTGTTGTTCGCGCTGCCATCTTCAAAACTTGGAAAAATACGAGGATCTAGAACCTCGTCAATATTTTGGGGAAATGCTTTTTCCACAAATTTGTGAAGGTTCAAATCATTAGTAAACGCCTCATCCGTTGGACGCCTCCCTGTGAGCATTTCTAAGATGATAATACCATAGCTATAGACATCCCCTTCTGTTGAGAGTTTGCTCCCCAAGCCGTACTCTGTAATATGGTGCAAATGCATCTCTTAATATCGGGTAAAAAGAATCATAAAAGTATCTTGAAAGAATGGAAATGTAAAGTGTGAATATTACCAAATAACAAAAAAACTATCATGGTATTGAAAATGCCCTTTCTTTGAAGGTAAAAACAGTTACCAGGTCACGTAAAAACAAAAAAAAACAGTTACCAGGTGCAATGTATCCGATTGATCCTCTTGGTCCCAGTAAGCTTGTAGAACTATGATGGCATGAATTACTCCGAAGAAACTTGGTTAACCCTGCACCCATCACATCGTCAAGAAGTACATTGCTGGGCTTCAAATCACAATGGGCCATAGGGGGAACACAACAGTTGTGTAGATAATCCAAAGCAGAGGCTATGTCCATTGCTATAAGTATTCTGGAGCCCAAACTCAATGGTCTTTTCAATCCATACTTGTCCACTTTAGGATAGAGCCAGCTCTCTAGGCTACCATTAGGCATGTATTCAAGAATAAGAGCTTTGAACTCATGTCCTGCTGGATCATATGTTGAGCATGCAGTAATCACCTTTACAAGGTTACGATGCCGAGTATTCCTTAAGGCTTTGCACTCAGCAAGGAAGCTCTTTGGCGCACCAAGTTGATTGAGTTTGAAAACCTTGATAGCAACTGTGTTTTCTTCAGACTCAAATATAGCTTTGTACACTGATCCATATTTTCCTGAACCCACCAAGTTGGCTAAGGAGAAACCAT
This sequence comes from Eragrostis nindensis, assembly GCA_012490785.1. NCBI lineage: Eukaryota > Viridiplantae > Streptophyta > Magnoliopsida > Poales > Poaceae > Eragrostis > Eragrostis nindensis. The sequence continues at coordinate 34,741 of JAAXCT010002363.1, read as the reverse complement.
TTGTTGCTTTGACTAAATCAGCGTGTGAGAACTTCTTCATCTCTTTACTGGATGGATCAGCTGCTTGTTTAACTTTCCCTCTCTTCTTTAAAATAACAATGGAGAAGCATGATACCAGAACCAAAGAAAGAGCAGTAAATCCTACAATCTTTAGAATACTGGAACTTCGCCTTTCTTTGGACGTCTCTACATTGCACGGTGGCATTTGTAGCAAGGGAGTACTAGCACATAACTCTTTGTTGCCTTGAACAAACACCACTCCTGTGTTCTGAAATACCCCACCAGTTGGTACTGGTCCCTCGAGGTTGTTGAAGGACAAATTGAGAAGCTTCATAGAGGTGAATGACTCAAAGAAATCAGGGATTTCCCCAAGTTGTTTCGAGAAAGGTCCATCTCAACGAGGCCTCTTAAATCATTGAAGGATTCAGGGATTTTCCCATCAAGAAGGTTCCCCTCCATGCGAAGGGACTCCAAATGCACACATGCACCTAAGGTGGACGGTAGCGATCCACTTAATTGGTTATTGGAAATATTTAGTGGACCAAGATTGATCAAGCCGCCAATCTCTAGTGGTATTTGTCCAGAGAGTCGATTGTTAGACAAGTCCGTACCTTCAGCAAGTAAGGAAAGAGTGAAGAGCTGCCCAGGAATGCTACCATCCAAGCTGTTACAAGAGAGGTTCAGCTTATCTAATTTCTTGCAGCGCCCTAATGTTGCAGGTATAGGACCGCTCAAATCATTTTCTTGTAAATATAGTTCACTCAGTTGGCTTAGGTTGCCGAGTGAGAGTGGAATTTGTCCGGTAAACTTGTTTTTGTGATGAACTTAGGACGAACAAGTTTGGAATATGTCCCAGTGAGTGAGGAAGATTTCCAGTAAGAAAATTGTGCTCCATATAGAGAACCTTGAGGTTTCTGAGGCGCCCTATCTGATGTGGTATGGTGCCAGATATTTTATTTTCTCTTAACAACAGTACCTCTATACTATTGGACAGGTCTATAATGGAACTCGGCAGGACTCCTTCAAGGGTGTTTGAATCCAAGTATAAATTCACCAGTTGCGTGCAATTAGTCAGTGAGGACAAGAAAGACCAATCTCCAGCTTCAAGCCGATTCATGCCAAGATCTAGTGTGACTAAGTTGGGCAGAGTTCCAAAAGAAGGAATAATACCACGGAATGCATTACCGCGGAGATTAATGACCTGAAGATTGGTCATGTTGGTTAGTGAAGTGGGAATCTGGCCTTGGAAGTTGTTCCCTGCCATAATCAAATTCATCACTCCCGGAAGGCTATACCCAACATCGCCTGGGATTTCGCCGGTGAGACTATTCATACCCAGGCTGAGGTATGTGAGTTCCGACATGTTGTAAAGAGAGGCTGGGACAGTACCTGACAACTTGTTGTAAGTCACGTCCAATACTTGCAAGTTTGCAAGCTTACCTATACTTCTTGGGATGCTACCATGAAAACTGTTGCCTCCAAGCGAGAGCCAGAGAAGTGAAGAAAAGTTCCCCAAAGCGGAAGGTATAGCTCCTGCGAGATCATTCGATTCCAGTAAAAGATATTTCAAGGGTGAGTTAATATTCGACAGAACTGGTATGATCCCAACAAAGTTGTTCAGTGAAAGCACTAATGACTCAAGTGATGTGCTATTGAACAGAGATGGAGGAATGCTTCCAGAAAGATGATTGTTTTTTAAGCCCAATGCTTTTAGCGATGAACTATTAGCCAGGAGCGATGGGATAGGTCCCGTGAGGCTATTATTGGTAAGAACAACGGAGACAAGATGAGAGCTGCTTCCTAGTGAATTGGGAATGTTGCCCGTCAGAATATTTCCGGCAAGATTCAAATGTGAAAGGCTGGGGAGGGTCCCCAAGCCTTCTGGCATACTTCCGCTGAGTGAATTACTTGCAAGATCAATGGTTTGAAGGCGAAAACAAGACGGAAGAGTCTCTGGGATCATGCCGCTAAGATTGTTGTAGCTGAGGTTAAGGTACCGCAACCTATGTAATTGGCCAAGTTCAGTTGGCATCTGACCACTCAGTCGATTGTTTGGCAAGTGGATGCTTGTGAGGAAAGTGAGATTGGCAATGCAAGGAGGTAACTGGCCTTGGAGGTTGAGTGCCTCCAGGTCCAGCGCAACAACACGAGATGAATGCCTTTTGCTGCATGTGACGCCGGACCAACTGCAGAAATGGATGGAATCGTTCATCCATGATGCATGGAGTGCGGCCGAGTTTGAGAGATGGCGCTTAAGGCAAAGGAGCGCTTGAACATCGTCATTAGGATCACTACGGAGAGGTGAAGCACCTAGCGAAGATGCAGAGAGTGTCAAAAGGTAGGCGAGGACTAAAATCAGCGGAAAGAAGCTGAGAGTTCCTATAGGGAGCATATAAACATTATGGCACATGGTTACGCTCTTTGTATACTACTCCTACTAGTAGGCGCGTTTGTGCCTTGAGCGGTGATTTCGTTGCAGTGGTGGGCTTGCTGCATTTATAGTGCTCTCCAGCTTACGCGACGACCTCACTCACTCCCTGGCCTGCACCGAGGCCATGAACTCAGAGCACCCTCAAAGGCGTCCACCCACCCACTCGCCTCTCTCCAGTCTCCGTCTTTTGGAAAGAACCCACCGTCAACGGTACTCCATGGGTCAAATTTCATGGGCCGCGTTGCCGTGAAGAACGCGTCAACCGAGCGGGAAGCGTTACTACCGTGCAGCTATTAATGGGTGTCGTGAAGCATTGTGGTTTCGGCATCCAACCTTCCAGTGCGCCTGCAAATCAGGAACAATGTTAGCTAACTCTTTCCACATTCTGACTCGGTTCCTCCTTTCCTTATTAATCATGTTACTGATTCTTAGCGGGCAATCGGATCCCTATGATCGTAAGTACCCAACGTTTCTTTTAAATTAGTTTTCAGCTTATCGCTATATGTTCGGCTATTTTGTTCTTTTTCTGTTCATTATCTGAGATTTCACGTCTTTGCAGATCAACCGATCCAGTGGCCACCATATGGAAGACAGTGCTGTCCTCCTCCATGTTGCTGATAAAGCTTAGTGTTCATCCAGTTGAGCAATCAGTTCGTAAAAAGCCCATCTCACGGATTAGCGGTTGTCAGAACTCGAACAAGCAGTGACTGAACTTGACTTTGTTCTTCTTCAGAAATGTTCTTCTTCGAATGAAGTAGGGGAACATTTTCACTGATAAAGTAATAAATAAAAGGCATGGATTATTGTCCGGGGGACGGAGCAGTCTCTGTGTGCTTTTTTGAACAAACATTGTAATCTTTTATTCATACTCTTTTATCGCACGATTTTCCAGAAGCTAATTCAGTAAAATGCACACTTCTTAAGGCATTCAATGAGAGGTTTTCTGATTGTCTTTTTAGAGGGCCGATGGTGTGAAAATTCATAAGAACAAAGTTGGTTATATAAACAAATTGGTTTGTAAATTTATCCCACACGAGAACTGCAAAATAGGTATTTTGGCGCAATCTTTCAAACACCTAATTTATCGCTGTCTTAAAACCACACTACCTCCGGACAGTGACACCATTTTGGGTTCACAATATAATTTCTCCGGGCCACCACTACCTACTAATGCATTCCCCTCGCTAACAAAGAAACCCTCATCACATATGATTGTTGGCTGAGATCACGCACTGATTTACAGCCGTGACAAAAAAAAAAATCTAGACAGCATTTTGCGCTGCGAATATTTTAACCATGTGAGATACAGTTTTTTCCCACAGATGCTTAACCATGCTTATTAAGAACATTCTGCACATGTGGATATTTTACCCAACGTTACCGAGAAATTCTTAAGAACATCACAAAATGATTACGAAGTGAGGATCAAGAACACAACAAGTGTGAGTGAATTCGAGAAAACTAAAGTTGAATAATATCTTGTATCAGGAGGCATCAAGCATGAGTTGTTTACACCATAGTTTCACTCAAAACATTGGATAGTGGGAAGAATTACACTCATTGAGATTGAAAGAACCATGCTTGATGACTACAAGACGTATGATTTTCGAACACCACTGATGAGGACATCCTTCACTCTTACCCGCTGGCAAAGACTCAACAAAAAATAAAACCCTAGTGGCTCAGTTGTAATCGGTCGGCGACCGTGTGAGCCTCTGAAATAATCCCACCTTGTTGCTTAGCTTGGAAGGATAAGGCTGTCTCCAACGGTGAGGCTCACCCAAACCCAAACTTGGTGCCAATTTTCGTCAGCATGAAGACGGGAAAAATCTCTGTCTCCAACGGCAAGACGCAAAATCTTCTTCCTTCTTCCTCCCGGGCCGCTGGTTCCACCCCGCGCCGACGCCCACGCCGCCGCGCCGACCCGCGCCACCCCTGCGCCTGTAGCATTCCGCCTCAAATAATGAGGGGTTTGCTTAACAGGATCGAGATCGGGTGACACTTGGCGAAGCAAGAGTCCAAAAGTACACACATATGAGCATAATAAAATAGTACAAAGTGAAATTTTAGTTATTACAACTTTGATTCAAATTTGATTACATAAAAGAGTTTGAAAAACGTAGCGGAAGCGATCGATATACAACTCGACGTCCTTACCCTAATATGAAGCATATGCAGCCCGTAAACATGCTTCATTCTCCTCCAACCAAAGATTCCCTGCAACAAAGATTTAAACAACAAACCCTGAGCAACTAATACTCAGCAAGACTTACCCGTCAAAGTGGCCTTCTAAGACCGACTCCTAGCATGCAGGGGGCTGACCCAAGGTATAGGAATAATTGCATAAAGATAGCACTAAAAGTTTATCCTTCTTTCAAATTTTAGCCAAATTAAAAGGGTTCTCGCATAAACATAAATGTGAGCACCTATACTAAGCAATACATGGTTGCAATACAATATTTAAAGCATCAATACAGCATATATACATCATGTTCCACTTCTTACTACGAGGTGACACGCTGAACAAGTGGTACTCAATAACCGCGAGGGACGGCGATTCGAATCGATTTACACCTGCAGGGGAAACCCGGAAAACACGACGTACGCACTCTCACGAGGAGTCACGCACGGCAACCTTTCACAAGACACCATAAAGCCGGTCCGAGTGTCACCTCTCCCGGGTACACGTCCTCCACGCGATGCCCGCGCTGGGCCATCCGTAGTTAGCCCGTGCACCCTCCCTTCTAGCACATACCCGCAACCACCATAACCATCTTCATCACCAAAAGAGAGGTGGGGCCCCGTCCAACAATACAGTAATCAAGTTACATCAGTTTACTAGTGCCCATATCACTAGCATGCATCCGGTACGTTCAAACTTGCTCAAGCAGGGCCACAACGATCGGTCCTCAATCGACACAGACGGGGCTACCGCACACAAGACCTCCATGTCCTGCTGCAACCCTACCAATCCCCGTCCGGTCTCCAATTATCATCATCATGTGAGATAGCAACAAGTACAATAATTTTCCCAAAAGAGCCCTATAGCTCGCGAGTAGTGTTCCGCACCACTCGACTTGTACCGAGGACTCGACATTAAGCATAGCACATACTAGCGAGCGGCTGGACTAAACTGAACCAAACCCATAGGAATACATGTGGATATATGCAACTAAGGTTTCAATCAAGTCCTACACGTAATGCACATTTCATGACTCGCATACATGTGAGAAAAAGGAAACTTTGTAAAACATAGGAGTGCACCGGGGCTTGCCTTGGGGTCTACTGGTCAGTACATGCAAGCGTGTTAGGTCAGCACCGGTCTCCTCGGCTTTGTTCTCCTCGTCCTCGATTTCGGCATCGGTCCCTTTATTGATGCAATGCAAATAATAAATAGGATGCAATGCAAAGTCCATATTTATATGCAAAGAAAATATAAAACTTTGTTAAAAGCATGAGTGCAGTGACATGATGAACGTGACGTGATTCTCAGCAGGAACTTAGCAAGATTTTAATTACTTTGGTCTAAAGGATCTCTTTTAGTGCTTAAGTAGTTATTTAGCAAGATTTTTCTTTCAAAAATTTGTTAACATGGTTCTGAAAGAGATAGAATTAATTTCATATTTTCCAAGGCATAGAACTACTATGAACAGCAACCTAGCCAAAAGTCGGATCAAAAGCATGGAAGAATAATTTTCTAGAAAAGAAACAAGATAAAGCTTGGAAATGCAATTACTGCTAAAACAAGCAGAAATTAAGTATGCAACTTGGTGAGCAGTTCAGAAGTGCTAGGAGATGTAGGCACACCAAAGTTCGTAACTTTTGAGTGAACAGAAAGGCATAACTTAAATTTATCTTTCGTTTCATTCTCTGAATTTTGTACAGAAATTTACTGAGTAACATAGTGATGTTGTGGTACCACTGGATAGATCTCTTCATAAGGAAGCCAACAAACTTTGTTTCATATTTTTCTGAATTATATTTATTTTCTATCGATTTTACAAGAATCAGCCTCTTTAGACAATTTCCTGAGAAAAGAAAGGACAGACTCGGGTACTGTAGCAATGTCAGTCACGCGGCGCGAGTGGCGGCGGCATGGTGGGCGTTCCCGCTAAACGGCGGCGAGATAGAGGTCGGCGAGAGGAGCTACACGACGAGCTCGACGAGGCGAACTCAATCGACAAGGTTTTTGGGTCGGGATTCTCACCGACGCGTGACGGCGACGAGAGCGGCGGCGGTGGCGACTTGGCTTCCCGTCGGTGGGGTGGATGCCCGGCCGGAAAATAGCGAGCATGAGCTTCACCGTGGAAGGGAGAAGGCCGGGGTGGACGATGTCGTCGACGGGGATGGCCGGAAGTGTGAGTTCGTCGGAGAGGTACTCGGCGCGGCGGACGGCGTCGGCGACGATGGTCGATTCCGGCGAGAGCGGCTGCAGAAGTACGACGAGAGCAGGTCAGGCAGGTGCGCGGAGTGGTGGAGAAGATTCTTGTGTGAGGAATTGATGAATGCCTCACCGAGGATGGAGAAATCGACGACGGCGTCCGAGCTTCTCACCCGGCGGCCATGGTTGAAATCCTTCTTCGACCTCGCAGCTCGTCGCAGGAAGTTGAAGTGTGTGCTGGGGATAGGCTGGAGGGTCGCCCTGCGCACACGGTGGTGTGGTCGTTTTGGTCGGGGATGGATCGCAGAGGCGGCGAGCCTGGGTTCAAGCTCGGGCGGCCATGGCAGTCGGTCTCACGCGCTAGGGGAAAAGAGGAAAGGAGAACGAGAGGGAAAGAAAAGAGGAAAGGAGAGAGAGCGCGAGCGAGACGGAGCCAGGCCAGGGGGAGTGGATGAGGACGAGTTCGCGTGCCGCAACAGCACCGGCATGACGGCAGAACAGCGCTCGGCATGGAGCGATGAAGAAAGGGCAGTGCGTGAGAGAGAAGAAGGTGGGCCCCCTGCGTCCTTTTTATTTTTCCAATGATTTTTAAACGTGCTGAAATTGACTGCTCCAAAACCAAACCTTCCCCAGCTCAGAAAAATCTGAAACATTGGGGAATGAAAGGTCAAAGCTACAGGAACGTTTTTCATTATTGGAAGATTTCGAATTTCTGCACAGAATTTGAATGAAAATTCCTGGAAGACAGAAATTGATAAGAGAGCTTTCGATTTATTTAAAATTCTTTGGAGTTCCACAAAATTTTGTAAAATTCTCCAAAATTCTATTTTGAGACATGGAACCCAGATACAGTATCAGTTGGATCCACTATTGTGCAAATTTTTGCAGTTGCAGTTCAAGTTCCTATTTGCTCATATTTGAGCAATTGTTTCGTTTGAAAACTTGCAAACAAAAACACTTGAACTTTGCATTTGTTCAGCACTTAACAGAGTGTTTAGAAGCATGATTAAGGTTTTTGAAATTCGGGATGGTACAGCGCCGACCCGCCGCGCGCAGCCGCCGCCTCCGTCTCCTCCTCCGCCTCGCACAGCTGCAGCCGCGCCGACGCCCGCGCCGACCCGCCGCGCGCAGCCGCCGCCTCCGTCTCCTCCTCCGCCTCGCACAGCCGCAGCCGCGCCTCCGCCTCGCGCTCGGCCAGCCGGGAGGAGAGAGAAGCGGCGCGGCGTAGAGGTCCGCCCGCGCGAGCACCTTCGCGCCGGGGATGTGAGCATGTGGGGGAGGGGCCGTCGCGGTCGCGGGGGGAGGAGGAGGAGGAGGAGGGCGGCCGGCGGCGGGGCGCGGGAGCACGCCGGGATGGGGGCGGCGGCGGCGAGGGATTCTGTTCGGCGAGAGGCCGCGCCGCTCCGCCCGTCCAGGACAGCTCCGCCTCCCCACGCAGGCCGCGCTGCTCCGTCGCCCCGGACCGAGCCCCGGACCCGGCCACGGCCTGCCCATCCTCATAGCGTCCCCCTCGCCCAATCGAGCTCTACCCGAACAGCCATGGCCGCCACCTCCACTCCCCGTCGCAGCAGCCACTCCCCACTGTCCCTCCTCAAATTGATGCCTCAAATGGAACCGTCGTGGCCTACTCCTTCGAATCCCCCAATTCCTAGCCGCCCTCCTGCCCGACCCCCTTGTCGATTTGAGACCTCTGGAGCTCTCCCATGGCGAAGAACTAGCGAGAGAGAAGAGAGAAAGAAGAAGACGAAGAGGGAAAAACGATTCGAGGCGTGGGTCGTGGTAGAAGCTAACGCATTTGTGCGTCTCGAAGTCACCGGCTCCAACAATGCGTCTCCTATATGCGTCTTCTGTTGGAGATGTGTTTTGGAGGTTTTGAGACCCAGATTCCCCATAATTCCTATTTTGCGTCTACCGTTGGAGACAGTCTAAAGCCACCTTAAAAGGGAGAGCCACACTTCCCCTATCAGATTAGTCTTTTCGGGAGATTGGGCATTTCCCCGAGTTGGTACGCATAAGAACTATTGCGGTCCGAACAACCTTAATTTATTGGGCCTCGGCCAATCCCACCTGGGCCGGATGTATCACCACTTGCATGCAAACCAACTGGTTGTATCTCCATTGACTCTTAAAGAAAACACCCAATCAATGTTTTTCCTGGACGCAAGACATAAGGGTCCCAAGGCCGGCCGGACTAGCGTCTAGATGGATGAGACGACATGCATGAAACATGTATTATACTTTTCTACTGTAGCAGCAGAAAAAAATTTAAATATATTGCACTATAAATGAGAAATGGCAAAGACTGACGGAGTTGTCACTTCTTACTTCTCAATTCTCACAAGTCATAAATATAGAAGACCTGATAATATAACTAAAGATAGAAGGTTTGCAATAAGTTAATTAAAATGCATTGGCTAATCACCGTTTATCTCCCACTTACTCTTGCACATAATCCAAATCGATCCCTTGCTATTACTCTAGACAGTCATGTTATGCCATCTAAACATGTCTAGAGTGTATCTAGAGGCATGGCCTACCGCCTTTCTGCATCCATGAGCCAAAAGCGCCAGGCCAGACGTCAAAGACATGATCATCCTCAGCCTGCGCCTGTAGTCAATCGATCAAACTTGGACCTGCACCTGCAGTCAGCCAAGTCAACCGTGCAGAAGCTAGCAATAACATAGTAGGAGTATGCAGTCCAGTTTACATCATAGACCAATGGAAAAGGTGGCACTGAATGATGGACTGTACATCATAGAGTCCTCCTGCTGAAGCTGGCACTGAATGATTGAAATCGCTTACATCATAGTATTGAGCAAACACTACAAGATATTCAATGTTTGCCAACAGTTAATGTTTCTGTGGCCGAAAGTTCTAGTTTTCACCTGAGTGGGTGACAGTTACAGTGCTATTGCATATGTTTCCCAATAGTTTTTTTCCCTAAGAGTGTCTCCTTCTTAGGTGACTAGATTTTGCTAATCTCTTAGTCACCTTTTCAGTCATTGGATTTCGATCCAACCACCCAAATTTTTCATTCGCTTGTTCCACCTAAGAACTATGTAATTGGCCAAGTTCAGTTGGGATCTGACCATTCAGTCGATTGTTTGGCAAGTGGATGCTTGTGAGGAAAGTGAGACTGGCAATGCAAAGAGGTATTTGGCATTTGTAGAACAAAAAGGCAGGCTGCCACTTAGACTGACTCCAACAAACAGAGCCAATTTGGAGATGCAAAGTTCCTTTTGGCTGGCGTGAACAGTTGTCTGCCTTTCGTTGTCATCTTGCTATCTCCAACAGCAGTTGCAAAAAAGGAGAGCCAACACTCGCGCAGCCACGCCCCGCCCCGCTCTCGCGCTCGCGCCACTTCGACATGCCGGCGCCGCGCCTCCTCCGCGCCCCGCGCTCGCGGATGGCCCACGCGGACCACCCCCGCGCGCCGTCGCCGTGGCTTCAGTCCCGCCGCGCCCGCCGCCCGTCCCCGCGCCGCAGCCTCGTCCACGCGCCGCGCTGCCGCGTCCGCGCCACGCGACGCGCCTCCGCGCCCACGCCCGCCTCCGCGCGATGCGCTGCCGCCGCGCCCACGCCCGCCTCCGCGCCATGCTCGAGCTCCGCCACGCCGCGTCGCGCGCTGCTCGCGCCGTGGCACCTCAGGCTCGAACTCGACGGGGAGCCCCAGGAATCCATGGAACCTATCGAAGGTGACGTGCGCCACGTGCTGCACGTCCGTCGGCCATCCAATCTCCATCCCACAGCCGCCGGCTTCGCCTTCTTCGCCGCCTTCCGCCCTGCACCTTAGCAACGACTTCCGCAGCAGCTCAAACAGCAGGGCCAAGATCGATTCCTGCCAAATCTCACCAATATTTCTGAAATCAAAACCAAGGATTGATAGAGGAGATCAAGGCGAAGCATGTCTCCTAAATTTGGTAGGGGATTTGTATCCAGAAGAGCTTCTCGGCGTGTTTCACAGCAAGTGCGCGAGTGAGTAGAGTTTCTGACGAAAACAGATTTCGGGGCCAATTCGAGGTACTTGAGCAGTTTGAGCAGGCTCGAGGGAGAGAGGAAGTTTTGATTTGATCAGGGTGAGCAGCAGACGAAATCGAAGCCGGGGACGCGCGGCTGCTCCGACGCGCGGGCGCACGCGGACGACCCGCACCGCCGAGCGCGTCCGGCATCGGCCGCAGGCCTTCCAGCGCCCGTCCTCGTGGACCTCCACCGCGCCGGCTTCCTCGCCCTCCTCCAGCGCCAGGCAGCACGCGCCGCCGAGCGCGACGACGTGGTCGCCCACGGCGGCGAACAGCTGCTGCGGCTCGCGCGCAAACCACTTCGGCGAAGCACTCAGGCTAGACGCCGGCGGCAGGTGCTCGACCACGCCGCGCCCCACCGTCGCGCCTGTCGTCTCTCGCCGCCGCCGTCGTCTCTCGTCGGTGCTCCACGCGAGTCCGCGCGCGCCACGCCGCCAGCGCACCCCGCGCCTCGCGTTCGGGTTGCGCCACTGCCGCCGAGCGCCCCGCGCCGCCCGCTGCGGCCGCGCGCCTCGTGCCGGCACCGGGCCGCCGTGGCTGCGGGAGAAGCTCGAGGGTGCGGGCGCGGCGGTGGACGAGGGTGCCGTTCACCGCAAGGGTCGGGGACTGCGTCGCCGGAACCTTGGCATAGGTGGGCGGCGACTCGAGCACGCCCTGCGCCGACGCGGATGCGTCGCCTGCGCGACCTGGTGCGCGCTCTGCAGAAGAAGGACGCTGGCGAGGCCGCGGACCTCCGCCTCCTCCTCGCCTTCGTCGTCGCGCGGGTGAGGGCGGCGATGGAGACGGTGGGTTTCTTCCCGGCGCTGGTCGACGCGGTTGCTGGCCCAAAGAGAGAATAGATGGGGAGAAGAAGAACAGAACAGAGCAGCTGCTCTGTTTCTGGACGCCATGGACGAGCTCCAAGAGCTCAAATCCGGCATGGGGAAGGGGAAGAGGGCGGCCAGAGATTGGGGGATTCGGATCCTTGCGACATGGTGCATCCATTTGAGCCACCAATTTGGGATGTGGTTGTGGGGAGCGGCTGATGCGACGGGGCAGAACATGGGCGCCATGGCTGCTCGGGTGGAGCTCGGGAGAGGGAGGGATGGCGCAATTGACTGGGGCTGGGAAGAAGAAGATTGGAAGGGGCCCTGCGCGCCGCCGTCGCTCACTGCTCGCCATGGCTGCGCGCCCATGGAGGACGACGGGCCCCTCGTCTCCCTCTCCGACGCGGCGCTGCCTGGCTCCAGTAGCTCGTCCCCACACCGTGGAGAATGCATCGGAAGAGAGAGACGATGCAACTTTGCATCGTCTCTCTCCTCAGAGCCAAACTGCCTGGCTTCTTTGCCTCCTCTGTTGGAGGATGATTTCGTGGGGCATATACCGGTTGGAGAGGAATAATGCACTTGCCTCGCTCGATGCGTCCCCTGTTGGAGTTAGTCTTACTAGTAGAAATGGGCATAGCAGCACTGGCGGTGACTCCAGTAAGTGGGTTGGACTTCCAAGATCACCAACCTACTCCCTCTGTTCATATTTACATGTCGTTTGACTTTTTCATCTCAAGTTTGACTGCTCGTTTTATTCAAAAAATTTGTGCAACCATAGTTAAATTTAAGTCATTCTCGAAGAACTTATATTAATAAAGCAAGACACAACAAAAAATATGATATTTTGCATAATTTTTTGAATAAGACGAGCAGTCAACTTGAGATGAAAAAAGTCAAACGACATATAAATATGAACAGAGGGAGTAGTAACAAAACACCGGTGACTCACAGAGTCCAACCCACTACCACTGACCACGCAGTAGCAGCACACCACGCCCGCGACGCGACAACCTCTCTCCCCAGCCTACGCGGCGGCCTCACTCCCTGGCCTGCACCGAGGCCATGTACTCAGAGCACGAATTTTTTTTTAAAATAATATTTTTTTTGCTGGGAATTACAGAAATAATACCGAAAATTGAAAAATTACAAAAATAATACCCTGTCGTGCGTCCAACGCACGAAAATAGGGTAGTCGTGTGTTGAACACACGAAAATAGAGTAGTCGTGCGTTGAACGCACGACTACAAATAAAAAAATGATTTTTAATAGTAGTCGTGCGTTCAACGCACGACTACTATTAAAAATTATTTTTTTTAATAGTAGTCGTGCGTTCAACGCACGACTACTAATAAAAAAATGATTTTTACTAGTAGTCGTGCGTTGAACGCACGACTACTAATAAAAAAATAATTTTTACTAGTAGTCTTACGTTCAACGCACAACTACTAGTAGAAATTTGATTTTCGCGCATGCAATTTTTGTTTCTCAATTTTTTTGGACGGATTGCCATTTATACGAGCTTACGTAAGAAATGCAACAAAAAAAATTTGAAGTTGAATTTACTCACCAATAAAACACAATGCAAGTACGATACAATTGCAATACAAATCCTTACGGTTTCATCTTTGTTATGTTTCGTTTGAAATTCCCTAAAGCCTCGCGCCCTTCTGCTTTGCGCCTAAATCGTCGATCCTCGGGCCTAGGCAGCCCGCGCCGCACCTAGGCAGTCGCAGGCCGTGTTGCGCTCGCTCCTAGCCGCCCGCGCTCGCCGCGCCCAGGCCCTCCCCTTCTCGCCGCGCCCAGGACCCACGCGCGCCGCGCCGCACCCTGGCTATGCCGGCAGCTTCAAGTTTAAAAAACAGGACCGTTTTTTGCAGAGTCTAGAAAAAGAGACCGATTTTAGAATTGGCATTCAAAACAGGACCGTTTTTGCAAATGCACTTTTTTTTTTTGCATTTCTTACGTAAGAAAACATTACAAAACTTCGTATAAATGGCAATCCATCCAAAAAAAATGACAAACAAAAATTGCATGCTGGAAAATCAAATTTCTACTAGTAGTTGTGCGTTGAACGCACGACTACTAGTAAAAATAATTTTTTTATTAGTAGTCGTGCGTTGAACACACGACTACTTTTAAAAATTATTTTTTTATTAGTAGTCGTGCGTTCAACGCACGACTACTCTATTTTCGTGTGTTCAACACACGATTACCCTATTTTCGTGCGTTGGACGCACGATAGGGTATTATTTTTGTAATTTTTCAATTTTGGTATTATTTCTGTAATTCCTAGCAAAAAAAAATATTATTTTAAAAAAAAATTCCTCAGAGCACCGCCAAAGGCCTCCACCCACTCGCCTCTCCAGTGACAAACTCCATCTTTTGGAAAGAACGCGTTGCCGTGAAGAACGCGTCAACCGAGCTGGACTCGTCTATTCACGAACAATCAGTCAAAGTTAACCATGCATCTATTAATAGGTGTCGTGAAGCATTTTGATTTCGGCATCCAACCTTCCAGTGCGCCTGCAAATCAGGAACAATGTTATCTAACTCTTGCCATGTTCTGACTCGGTTCCTCCTTTCCTTATTAATCATGTTATTACTGATTCTTAACCTAAGACTGGATCCCGACATAAGAAACGGAAGGCTTGATCCCTGTGGTCGTAAGTACCTAACGTTTTCTTTTACTCCTATATAAGTTTTCAGTTTTAATGCTATACTATGTTCGGCTATTTTGTGCTTTTTTCTGTTCGTTATCTGAGATTTCACCGTATTTGCAGATTATCCGATCGCGTGGCCATCCCAAGGAGGCCCTTGCTGTCCTCCTCCATGTTGTTGATAAGCTTAGTGTTCATCCAGTTGAGCAATCAGTTCGTAATTAGCCTATCTCACAGATTAGCGGTTGTCAGTACTCAAACAAGTGACTGAACTTGACTTTCTTCCATGAATGAAGTACGGAAACCTTTTCTCTGATAAAACAATAAATAAGAATGGGATTTTGCGCTGGGGATATTTTAACCATGTGAGATACAATTTTTTTTCACAGATGCTTAACCGTGCTTATTGAGAATATTTTGTGCATGTGGATATTTTAACCATCCGAGAAATTCTTAAGAACATCACAAAATGATTACGAAGTGAGGATCAAGAACATAACAAGTGACAACATGAGTGAATTTGAGAAAACTAAAGTTGAATAATTTCTTGGATCAGGAGGTATCAATAAGCTGAGTTGTTTACACCGTACTTTCACCAAAAAATATTAGATAGTAGGAAGAATTACACACTCATTGAGATGGAAAGAACCATGATATGATTGTCGAACACCGCTTGCATGCAACCAACTGGTTGTATCTCCATTGACTCTTAAAGAAGACACCCAATCAATGTTTTTCGTGGATGCAAGGCAAAAACAGGCACAAGGCCGGCGACTAGCATATAGGCGGAATTATACTTTTTCTGCTGTGGCAGCAGAAAAACCTTAAATATATTGCATTATAAATGACAAATGGCAATGAGAAACAGAGTTCGAGCATTTGAGTAGCATCTAGCAGACCTGTGTTCAACTCTTCGTGGGAGCGAATAACCAGGCTGGAATAAAAAAAGTTAAAAAAATAGGTTGGGGTTTCCCCTACTGACTTCGGTTAGAAAAAAAAGAGAAACAGAGTTCTCACTTCGGTAGTTCTCAATTCTCCCAAGTCATAAACATAAAAGACATGATAATATAACTAGTAAACAGATAGAAGGTTTGCAATAACTTAATTAAAATGCATTGGTTAATCATCGTTATCTCCCACATACTCTTGCGCATAATCCAAACGGATCCCTTGCTGTATGTCTAGAGCGTGTCTAGAAGCCACGGACACGATGAAATACCTCTAGATGATCTTGCACGTGTTTTGCACCTAGAATGGCGCCTACGGCCTAGACTCAGCGTCTAGAAAAAAAAAAGAAAAATATCTTGTATGTCACCGGCTTAAACTAAAACCTCTTGTATGTCATTCTGACCCACATGTCATTGAAATAGCCAGTCCTATTTGTCATTGAGACAACGATGGCATATGAGATATTAAAAGTTTTTAAGTGGCATACAAGGAAATCCCCCCCCCCCCCCCCCCCCCCCCAAAAAAAAACATTGTGACCCAATGAATTTCTCACCAATTTGCCGTCCTTAAAGCTACTGTGGATGGAAATAGGAGTAGGGTATCTAAAGCGACGTTGAGGTAGGGAGTGGCAAAGTAATCATTTGAGATTTCTGCTTACAATATTGTTGTTCAATAATTCTTCTTGAAAGAAGTCCATTTTACTACGTCTGTTCACTTCACCCCAGATACAAAATTTTAGTCCGATTTACTCCCCCAAACTATTTAGACTGTCTTAATTCATCTCATGGTAAAAGAAAATTCTTTTTTATTTTTTCTCTCTTGATGAGTAATGTATGAAGTTCAAATTTTATAGAATGGTAGACGACATCATACGCTATGTTATGAAAATTGTTCCATAAATATTTTCGTCCATATTCTATCTCCCATGTGAGATATGTATTACATGCCTCCAACTTACAATAAAATTACACATAATTCTCAAAATATTTTCTGAGATAATATAAGCTCATAAATTTTTACCCTAAAATATGATGTGTACATGAGAAGAAAAAAACTAAAAATCTGATTAGATATTACCTATTACAAAATTTATCACACTTGCAATATGAACTGAGGTTTTTATCAATCTATTTTTGTTCTACCTTTTTTTTGTTTGGACTTTATATTTCAAAAGAGATTGATTATTAACTTTGCTTCTAATGCCTCTAATTAAATCTGTTTTGCCCATTTGTCTTGCTAGTTATTATTTCTTTCTAATCGATTTGAACTGCCGGCAATATAATATTACAAATTTTCAATTTAACCTGAGTAGTTAGTATTTTGATACACCATTGATGCTATATTGTTATTAAGTGCCCTCCTTTCATACAAATACATGTTTCCATAGTGAATACAAAATCTTGAAATTTCAAGGATTAAACATTAGTACTTGACTGCTACTCACAAAATGCATCTATAAATTTATGCAATACCACAAAAGGCGGATTTATCTGTTGAAGTATATTTCGTTCACAGGCCCATCCCTTGGGGTGTGAGAGCGGTGCGCTCGCACAGGGCCCCCCAATCTACAACATATATATGTACAGTAATACAAGATAAAATGAGCATCCATAAAATGGATGTTATGGAGTGTTCGTTTCGATGGGGCTAAATTTTAGCCCTATCATATCAAAGAGAATCTTACCCTAAGAAAATGAACACCCGGGCAGCTATACGTCTATACGTCGTAATGTTCTGCTTATACTGTTCTGCCCACCGAGGCAGCTATACGCCTATACGTCGCGGACGAAGTTGCGTTGGAGGTTGCTGTTTCATCTTTGCCTGGGTGCCTTTGACGATTAGACCTGTTTACTGTCTTGTGACTGCCCTGGTACTGGTGTTGCCACTGGCCATGTCGTTCTCTCCACCAGCAAGGTTCAACCTTCTCCATGGAGTAGATGACTGTGTGTCACATGGTGTTGTCTGGTGCTGCCATCACGCTCCTCAGCTCCTGGTATTGCAAAAGCTTGCCAAACTCGTATTTGGACGCTGCTGGACTCACCGTGCACGGCAAGTCGGCAAAGCGTCATTTTCTTTTCTCATTTCCCATCGTTACAGCATGCGATGGATTGACTTCTCAAGTGGTTGAGTCAAAAAGACGATACAAATTCTTGGTAGAGTACAGACCTCAAGTCTGTGACGTGAAATTCACTTTCTTGATGCGCTATCGTGCAAGAAAAGACAGCCGTTGTAGACGCGCAATTGCAGAACCAGGTAGATCTGGCCTGCTTTCCATACCACATGCTTGGACCAGATTGCTCACCAGCCACCATTTAGTCTCGAGACTTTCAACCCGCGCTGCACGCACGTATGACCTGCTTCCGGTTTCATGACCCGGCAATTTCAGCCCGCGTATCATAGCCTCGAACTATAGATGACAGCACCACCCAACCCCACCCGTCCAGGTTCACCCCTTCTTTTTCCCACCGTGCTCTGTTCAACGCGGAACAATTGGTTTTGAAGGTTGAAAGGTCGATTCTTAAGACCAGCCAGTGTAGTTAGACCCTCAACCATCATGTCACCATTGTATTGCAAAGGTACTCCATTCTCTGAAATTTTGTGTGCATGTTTCCCAAAATGTCCTCCACACGTATGCTAAGTTTCATAATTTTATAAAACTTCTAAATAGATTTTTCGAGAATGTTTTCACAATTCCACAAAATAGGTGGTTTTCACTGAATATTTTTCCGGGCAAAAGAGGTTGCCTAGCAACAATCCATAAGTAAACGATCCCTTCTCGAAACAACATTTTTCAATAAATAGGCTGCTAAAGACGTCCCCATGTACGAGCCATGCAGAAGAGAGGACATCTCCGCCAAAGAGCACTCGCTTGCCTACTAAATATCACAAAGTCAAATGCGCCGAAGTGTAATCGGCGTCAAGAGGGCACTGCTTAATTGATCGACACTATTTCATCACTACATCAATTCATCTACAGCAACAAGTGGTCAAAGATACAACTTCCATATGGTGAACCAACATCGTCTGCAACTGTCAGAAACATTACGACGGGACAGTACGTATTCAGCTGTGCCTAACTTGTCTAGCATTTGTTTCAGCCCCCTGCCTCAGCCTATAAACTGTCAAGGCTTGTCTACGGTCAACCAACTTGCAGAAAAAAATCAATCCTAGGTTAAGATGACCGATCACGGTTTCTGGTAGGTCATCGGCTGGTCCTGCGATTTGTTTGAGCTCTCAGTATCAACCTTCAGAGCACCTGGTTCGTCTATAGCCATCGAACTTGGATCATTCGGCTGCACATTTTTAAAAAAAAAAAAAAAAAACTCTGGTTAGGGACTGGAGTACTGGAGAACACTAGAAGAAATAGGGACAAGGTGATGTGGTTTAGGAAACATAGTCTGTGCAAGCACTGGGTGCATGAATGCCCTTGAGCTTTTGATAGGATTCGATGCTCACAAAGACAAATGACAACACTTACAGAAGCTTGTTTTGAGGAACCAACTCCATCAGACACAGGTCCTGTACCTCTTGAACGTTCTGCTGATACCTTATCAACATCCTACACAGCACAAAAAAGGAGAGAAAAAATGAACGTCACAGATGGAGAAAGATATAAAATAGAAGAAAAAGATGATAGAAGAATCATGTTATTCATTACTGCAATTTCTCCAAAAAGTAGAGTTCTCGTTGCAAAAAGGATAGCAATAGTACAAAATCATGACAAGCTTGCTGACAAAGAGAAACATGGGAATAACTAGTACTGAAGCTCATGGGAAAAAAGAGAACTTAGCAGGAAGATATTAGAGACTGACTTCAACACGTTCAACAAAATAGTACAGAGCTTAGCACTGAAAACATTAGATAAACTGGTGGAACTTCCCTACTTCAGTCTCAAGATGTCAAGCATCACAACAGAGATTACTGGGCCCTACACACTACATAGCCCAATCAATCTTATAGTCAATTTCCCATAATATTGTATCTAAGCTGGTCAGACATTTTAGAGATCATTACAATACATTCTACATAAAGCACAGAAGTAACATGCAAAACATAGGGAAATCACTATCAGTTAGTCTCCAGCATCACAAGTGATTACTAGTCCTGCATGATGGCCCTATGAATCTCACAAGCATAACTGGTCAGACATTTTAGAGATCATTACAATACATTCTATATAAAGCACAGAAGTAACATGCAAAACATAGGGAAAGCACTATCAGTTAGTCTCCAGCATCACAAGTGATTACTAGTCCTGCATGATGGCCCTATGAATCTCACAAGCGTAACTAGTATGAAGTCCAAGTTAGAATTAAAAGTACCTTATCTGCTGCCTCTGTCTCAGCAGATTCTTTCTTCATTCTTACACTCTGTATGCTGCTCCTCCTATAGAAAATATCAAATAGCAGAACACATAATATACCTGAAGCTGTTGTTTCTATAGTTATATGAATCATTGAAGATACAAATAATAAAAAAGAATACCTTCCTGAGTCCTCAGAAGGCTTGACATCATTCATTTCCACATCAGAACCAGCATCACGTCTTTCATCAGGATTCACTTTATCTTCATCTTGCTGTACCAATGAACACAAATAGCCAATTAGCATAGTGATGCCATGCAGAAGCTTCATAGGTTGCATAACCCACCATAATGATGGACATGGGATGAAGCTTTTGAGAAATTTTACATTTGTATGCACAAAGGAGATGCATCTCGTCTTGGGTTACATCTTTTGTGCGCGCGCACGTGTGTATGTGTTCTTTGGGTCGAATTACTCCTCTTTAATGAGGCTTGGGGTAGGGAAAGGGATATGGTATGGAAATAATGGGGCAGGTTATGGATAAGGACATGAAATTTCTACCATTTCCAGTGTTTGGATAGCATTAGGTTTAGGGTTGGGATACAACATTTTTGGACCAAAATGCCCTTCCTCATAAATAAAACAAAAAATGCTAACATTTTCACTTTGTTGCCTTGAATACGGCTACTGCTCCATGGGTCCACGCTTTATACTGCATCTTCATCCTTCACTGTGCTCTCCTCCGTCCTTGTCCAGTTACTCAACCAGAAGAAGAAACACAAGCCAAACAAAAGAAAAAGAAAAGAAATGGGAACAAAAGAAGGATGGGTGATTGGTGATGCTAGGTGGCGGCCTTCGCTACAGATCGTCGATAGAAGCGATGCTGCAGGGCGCGATTCATGGCGGCAGAGCCGCTGTTGATTATCCAACAAACAGAAGTGGCTAGCAGCGAGGACTGCATAGGCGGGGGCGCATCACGGGCATGCGGCGGCGTGGTCGTGGTCGGCGAGCTCGACGAACGGGCGAGGGCCAATCGCAACGGCCAGCGAGCTGGAAGCAGCGACTAGCACATGCCTTTCTGCTAGGATGGGCAAGCGATGTTCATTCTCCATTTCCCTGCTCAACCCACCTCCTCCACTGGGTTTGGACCAATGGGAAATGATGCCTTCATTTCCCTATCCCAAACCTTCCCCATTTCCCTTTCCAGGTTCCCAAATAAGGGATTGAACTCATCCCACTTCTCATTTCCCTAACCGTCACCTCATTTCCAGCAATCCAAACACCACCTTATGGTGTCGCGCTTTTGCGATTGCATTTCACAGCATGTCGGGCTTCCTCCGAGTGTTGGCGTGGGTTAGGGAGTCACCATTTTTGTCTTAGTTCTGGAGTGTTGCCTTTTTTGCACTTCTAGAGTTCTAGGTGTTGCATAGTTTCTCCATATGGTTAATGTTGTTAATTTTTTTCAAGGAGTTGAATTATACTATTCTATGGAGTTTCCTGGATAGTTACACTGTTCTGGAATAAAAGAAACTGTATTTGACTCGCAAAGTGACAACCCTAGACACACAGGAGCCAGAAAGCAAACTCCAATCATCATCCAATCAAAATCTACGTCTGAATCTGTTAGAGGTCTGCCCTGCCCACCCCTACCTGACAGGATGGGTGGGCCTGGCCCGGCCCATGAGGGAGAAGGGGTAAAGGGTTCATATATCGAGAGTAGGTCAAGGACTAGATTAGGAATAAGAGTCTAATAGATAGAAAGAGATGATTAGGAGATTGCTTGGAGATTAAATCAAGTCCCTCTACATAATGAGGGGTTGTGTCCAGATTGAGATCAAGAAAGAAAAGGAGTTCTCTTCACCCCTCTCTCAACCCTAGCCGCCACCTCTGCCGCCGCATCCCTCCTCCATCCCTCTAGCCGCAGCACCCTAGGCTCAAGGGGCCTAGTGTGCTCATAACATAATCGAAATGATAACAGATCGACTTTAAAATATCAGCCGATGAAGCGGTAAATATCTATCTTCCGCCACAAATCTACACCAGCAGGGCAAGTTACATGGCATTTGGGTCTTGGCAGATGGCAATGCTACCATACAGGAGTGGGGTAAGAGGCAAGCAGGATTCGGAGAAAACTGAAGGGGGTTAGGGAGTATGAGAGGGTGCACAAGACTTCCAAAATCCCTCCTCTCTGTGCACTGCTGGTAATGTTGAGTCCACATTCTTTGTGGTACCTCCTTTTCCCAGTTTTATGGTTCAACTGGTGATTTAGTCCAGTTTCTAAAAGTGTCCCTGACATAACAACAGAACTGCGACCATATGTGTAGGATCAGGAGTGCACGAACACGGGGTTTTGGTAATTTAACCAAAAAGAAAAGGGCAGCAAGCAATGTTGCTTTTCCATATTATAATTTTGCGGTGCTACGTGCTGCTATAATAGAGCCCAAAATTTGATCTGAACTCCACCATCCATACAGGTTACCTTATACCAACTAATTATCATTTATGGAATTTTCTATGCACTTCTATGGAAGTTTCATGCCAAATTTATGAAGATGACCTTATCTTTGTACTTGATGTAGTTTTCAAGGGATAAAACGACAGCATCTGAATAATTTCTTGCTTGTAACAGAAATCTCACCTCAGGTAGCTCAGCCTCTGGAGGTCGCTCTTGAAATTGTACACTAGGAGCGTGCCGGAGTTTTGAAAGATTGTCAAGAAGTTTCGATCTGATATCATCCAATTGGTGCCGGGTGTTTTTATTCTCCATGTTACTTGGAGCAACATGTAAAGTGTAATCTGGTCCAAAGTACTCATAATACTCATTGGGAGGCATCTTGTCAGTGAGCTCATGACCGAGTGCAACTCCAGTCTGCTCACAAAAAGGCAAAAAAGATAAGGTGACTATATAAATTGTTGATATCAGGTAACATATTTAGAAAAGCAATAATAGAATCCCAGTCACTCATCATAATATCGGATAGTCTTATCAGATCTCAGGGATCGGTGCATAACTGACTGCATGTAAGTTAAGTGTCATGCTTAGAACAAAGGCTGAAGGAATTGGAATTTGGAGTACAAATCTTTGAAGAAAACGAAAAATAAGTGTTTGGTTCACACATAGGATATTCACATAACAAGAGAGCCAACACACTACCATGCAGTGACTAGTGGAAATTAATATCTTGTGGCATCATACAAATTGTTTAGTAAATTAGGAAAACTGTAGTCAGCACTTAGCAAGCAAAAAAGCACATGTAACAAGAGCAGGAAACAAATACAACATACAAAAGGAAAGGAAATTGCATGTAATGTAATACTTTAGGAATGTTTATAACTGTCAACAGCTGTGCAAATCGTCTGGTCATAGTGGTCTTGCTACACCAGATACAAAAATAAATCTATTACTTCGCATAATTACTCAGACAAGGCAACTGGAATTCGTTGAATAATGAACAACAGGACAAGTGAAAAGGCCTTTGAAAATGTGCCTTCCTCCAACAAAAAAAAAAATCCCCTGCTACATACCTCATAGCACCAACATCGAGCAACATTTCTTATGGTATACCCGCCACCACCAAGCAGCAACAGAGGGACATTGAAGGACCTCATGAATCTGATACACTCTGCGTGCCCCTTGATAGATAGGTTAAAACAGCCCAACCTGTCGCCCGACAGGGAATCCGCACCACACTGGAGCACCACCGCACCAGGGTGGAAGACCTCCATCACCTTGCCCATGATGGGTTTGAACAATGACTGGTAACTCTCATCATCAATACCATCATCCAGTGGGACATTCAGGGAGTAATACTTCCCCTTGGAATACCCTATGTCGCGAATGTCCCCTGTGCCTGGGAAATAATCCCCAAACTTGTGGAATGAGACCGTCATCACCCTGTCCGTGGTGTAAAATGCCTCCTCCACGCCGTCCCCATGGTGGATATCAATATCCACATAAAGAACTCGCTGCAACGCAATTAAACAAAAAAAAGGAACATTGGCAATTCCATCCTACTGTTGGATTTCAAAATTTCACGAATTTGACAGGGTCTGGCATACCTCGTGGTACTTGAGGAGCTCGAGGATGGCGAGGACGATGTCATTGACATAGCAGAACCCGGAGGCCTCGCACTTCTTGGCGTGGTGGAGTCCGCCGGCCCAGTTGATGGCGATGTCGTGGCCGTGGTTGAGCTTGACGGCGCCGCCAACGGATCCCCCCGCGTAGGTCTGGCAGAAGCTGTAGAGCCCGTCGAAGACGGGGCAGTCCTCGCCGACATTGAAGCGCTTGAGCGCGCGGATCTGGTCCTGCTGCGTCTCGGGGGTGACGGAGCGGAGGAAGGCGACGTAGTCGTCGGCGTGGAAGCGGCAGAGGTCGCGGTCGCGGGCGGGGTTCGGGCGGAGCACCTGCATCTGGTCGAGGAGGCCGTAGTGGGCGAGCAGCGCATGCGTCATGCGGATGCGGTGCGGCTTCATCGGGTGGCCCTGGCCGTAGTAGTAGTTGCCCACCTCCGAGTCATAGAAGTAGCAGACCCGCCGCTTCGACCCGTCCGCGCCGGTGGTCGGCAGGGAGTTGCCGCCGCCGCCGGTCGAGGAGTCCATCGTGGCCGCGGTGCCGCCGTCTTCTTCTCGCCGCCGGCGCTTGGGGTGGTGTTTCTTTCAGGCGCTCGGAGGCGGCGGCGTTTGAGTTGGAACTGTAGCACCCGGGTGGGAATTTGGTGGTGTCGCCTTCTAGTCTGTGAGCCTTTATGTGTCCATCCAGATATGCTTTGTGATTCGTGTCTTTTCATCTTTTGTTGGGTACTTTCACTGTTCTCCATTTGTAGGTTTTTTAGGTTTCCATCAAATTCATCTCATCAAATTTATTGAGATACATTGCCAGGGAGTGTCACCTAGCAAGGAGGCTAGTGAACTTGGAGCTTTTATGAGGGTAAGAAGGGAAACTATTGTTGGGAGAACTAATAAAGGAGAGACGGCATATATATTTTTCGTGATTATTAGATGATTTCATGATTAAATTAAGTTCAAAAACAGTATTTATGCATCTCATTAGGGTAAGCATTTGACCAACAATTACAATATTCATGTTTCCTAAACCTATATTGATCCTTTTGTTTAATGGTTGGTGGTTTCTTGTGGGTGTAATAATAAACAACTATATGCATTGGTTGACGTAGAGGCAGGAATATCCAAATTAATTCTATTTTTTAAATAGATTTAAACTAATGCTTGCTTGGAAATTAGGTTAAAAGTACTTTTGATAGAGACACCACGTTGGCCTAGTCAAGGAATAAATTTTAAAAGTTATACGCATGTTGTATGCTTAGCCTTCCCCAAGCCCCCGCATGCTGATGGCTTGGCATGTCCTAACCTAATTTTTAACTTGCTTGATGCCACTAAAACTAGAAAAAAGAAAGGAAAGTACATATATACTCAAATTGATTTGAGAGTTACTACTTTAAAATTTTAAATCAATAGCGTAAATTGATACTTTTTAGGGAGGGGTATTTATATATATAGATTAAAAAGTAGAACAAGTATATACTATTTCAAAATTCAAGAAGAAAGTTTAGTGCTGCTTATAAAGGAGATATGACCTCGCAAGGAAACGTGAAAGTTTGTTTGGGTGGGCACGACATTGACCCAATATCCCTTTTGGCAAAAGCCACAGCTAGATTGGCAACCGTTTCTGATGGCTCCACGTCTGTTTTTGTGAAAGCATAATGTGCTGCTTACTTGCAGCGCAGATCAAGCGGAATCGCTTTGCTTTGTGAAGGCTAGGGATAGCAATGGGTACCCATTACCCGAGACACGATGGATTTTTCTCCTATTAGGGGGAGAATTTGGGCGAAAACTTGTATCCATAGGTCTACTAATGGGTGAAAAGGATTACCCATCGGGTAAGCGGGTAAGGATGCGGTTCAACAGAACCCGAATCCGTCACCCGTAGGGACCCGGTCCAAAATACACTAGCAACATATTTTCCTTTAGGTCCAACCTAACATACTTTCGTAGCCCAACTTTACATGATATAAAACCCTCTCCAGTTCGAGCATGCCTCCTCCTGCAGCTACTCCCTATGACCAACATACTTGCGTAGCCTAACTTTCTAAGTTAATCTTGGATATACATATTTACTGTTGTTATGCTACCGAAATTTCGAAATGGTTCGCGGGTATGGGTATCCGATGGGTATATTTTACCCGCTGGGTATGGGTATGGGTGGAAAACAACACCCGTGACATTACTTGGGTTATCCAGCAGGTAAAGATTTCTCTTAAAGGATCAGGGTACGGGGAAGGTAAATCCGATGGATTTCTACCCGTTGCCATCCCTAGTGAAGGCATTTCTCATGATGAAACTGCCATTTAGGGCCTTTGGGTATGAATTTCTATTAGAGCCCAGTTGCGGAGCCCAACACATTGAGATCGAGCTCGGTGGTCGAGCAGGACTGGCGGCGAATGCCCAAACTCTGAATCTTGTCTACTGGCCCAACTTTGCTAATTTCTGCCACTACCAGAGCCCGTGCAATTGCACCATTTCAAGGACGATATCTAGTGTTACCGTGTTACCAATGTGAATAGCATCTTCAAAAGTGCATAAAAAATTCTAACAAAAATATGTACTTTTTAAGACGCTATTAAAATAGTAACACGGTAACACTCAATGAGGTTGTGACACTGGATATGTTCTCTTTCAAGGACGACTCTGGGTTCTTTGTATGAGCGCAAGGAAGTACGGATATTTCGGAGTCTTCGGTTACGGGTCAGAACCTGCAGTAGCGTCACAAGTTATGCCCAAGTTATATTTTCACAAAATATTTTGGTTTCAGAAAACAAGGAATTGTTTGGATAGAACATATATGTTGTAGTATATTTTTAACAAGACGATCCGATCTTTAAAGACCACAACATCCAAACAAACCTTCTAGGCTGATAGAAGAGTCAAATCATATTAGCTAGAGTAATCCATTTCAAGCTGTACATGTGGTTTGCGCTATCATTGTTTTCAAGATGCAATTTTCTTTAGAAACATTACACAATCTACTTTTATAAACGTCCACAAGAGACTGCCTAGTACAAGATCTTTTGAATGACAAAGTTATAGAGCACCTTGGTATGGATCGATGAGCACGTCGGATACGTACTCATCGAGCCATGTTCGAATCCAGGTGAAAAGGTTGCACTAAGAAAAGCCTAATCAAGTGAGTTAATTCGCTTGTAACTTGTAAGAGTATGGATCATTGAGTCTAATTAATCCTGGTGTAAAGTAAATTGACACAGTTTTAATCTAAGTGCCCATTGAGGCATTTGCACGGACACCAATAATAGCAAGAGCACTAAGGAAACACAAGTTTACCTCGCTCGCAGACAGAGAAGAAATGAGTTGCTAAATTAGGTACGCGCGGGTGCGGCTCGCCTCCCTCGTCGCGTCACCGCTCCAAAATTGTACCGCGTCGATGGGTGCCTCCCGTTATATAATGCTCTCCGTTCCTGGACGCTTGGACCGAGCAATGGCGCTCACCGTCCTACCTTCATATACCTAGCTCCTGCCGGCACAAATATTAAGGTAGGAGGAGGCGCACTGGTAGTACGTGATCGTTGGGGGAGGAGTTCGTCTTGTTTAGATCATAGCCATGGAGGAGGGGTTCCAATGGAGCAGGCCGGGCTCCTTCGTCCTGTACGCCGTCTTCTTGTTCCTGTCGGCGGCGGCCGTGTCGGAGGCCAACATCGGCGACTTCGACGAGCACTGGCGGCAGCGCAAGCTCATCGCCGAGGCCAGGGCGAAGGCCACCTACAAGCAAGACCCGCTGGAGGAAACCAACCGCCTCAACAGCGCCGTGCACAGGCACGTCCTGTCTCTTCATTTAATTTGTTCTTCACATATATGCACAGGCCACAGGCACGTCACTTCATAATTCTGTTCCTCACAATATTCTGGCGTGTGGTACGGTGGTGGTGGCGGCAGGTCGATTGAGAAGGAGGACGCGAGCACGCGTCGCGAGATGCTGGGGAAGAAGAAGAAGGGCAAGTTCGGCGGGCCGTGCCTGGCGACGAACCCGATCGACCGGTGCTGGCGCTGCCGCAAGGACTGGGCGACGGACCGCAAGCGCCTGGCGCGGTGCGCGCAGGGGTTCGGGCGCAACACCACCGGCGGCCTCGCCGGCAAGTTCTACGTGGTGACGGACGGCACCGACGACGACGTGGTGAACCCTCGCCCCGGCACGCTCCGGTGGGCGGTGATCCAGAAGGAGCCCCTGTGGATCACCTTCGCCAAGACGATGATCATCACGCTCAAGGAGGAGCTCCTGATCGGCAGCGACAAGACCATAGACGGGCGCGGCGCGCAGGTGCGCATCGCCAACGGCGCGCAGCTCACCATCCAGTTCGCGCACAACGTCATCATCCACAACATCCACATCAACGACATCATCTCCTCCAACAAGAACGGCGGCAACATCCGGGACTCGCCCGACCACTTCGGGTGGCGCACCGTCTCCGACGGCGACGGCATCACCGTCTTCGGCTCCACCAACGTCTGGCTCGACCACATCTCCCTCGCCAACTGCCAGGACGGCCTCATCGACGTCATCGCCGAGTCCACCGGCGTCACCATCTCCAACTGCCACATGACCAACCACAACGACGTCATGCTCTTCGGCTCCAGCGACAGCAGGCCGCAGGACCAGATCATGCAGATCACCGTCGCGTTCAACCATTTCGGAAGAGGCCTCGTGCAGAGGATGCCAAGGTACGTACTGTTGGTATATAGCAGATTTACTAGATTCTTGTCATCAAATGCATTTCCTGCAGCAACTGATCGATACGAAATGGTAATCAGATGCCGCTGGGGCTTCTTCCACGTGGTGAACAACGACTACACGCACTGGCTCATGTACGCCATCGGCGGCAGCAAGAACCCCACCATCATCAGCCAGGGCAACCGGTACATCGCGCCGCCCAACCTCGCCGCCAAGCAGGTGACCAAGCAGCACGACGCGCCGGAGTCGGAGTGGAAGAACTGGGTCTGGCACTCGGAGGACGACCTCTTCATGGAGGGCGCATACTTCACCGTCACCGGCGGCGACCTCCAGAGGAAGTTCAACAAGAAGGACCTCATCAAGCCCAAGCCGGGATCCTACGTCACCAGGCTCACGCGCTTCGCCGGATCCATCCCATGCAGGCCCGGCAAGCCCTGCTAGATCAGAGGGCCGGGGCCCCAGACCGAGGTTGACTGCAATGCAAGCGTTGGCAGCCGGCTAGCCGGAGCCGAATCTTTTTCTCAAGTAGTTTTGTAACCTTCAATTTCCTCACGTAAACACTAATTCGTATATGTAATTAAATCGTTAAAAAATCTGTGGGGTTAAAATCAAATTTACGACCCCATAGAGTACTTATACGTGCATTCGCCAGCAGTCGCCATGTAAGGAAGCGGGGAGGTGAACGTAGGCGTTGCAGAGAGTAAGAGGAGACCAGAGGACATGATGATCGTGTGTATAGGTCGACTTGTTGCTACGAAGATGAAGAGTTGTTGTCATGACATAGTAACATATATATGCAAAAGACCCGGAAAATTGATTTGTCGTCCAATTTGTCAAGTGACACAATTGGTGTTTTCCGCAGTTCCACTACAACATAATGTCCGAAAGAATGACAATGTAACCTTTTTACTTTTGAAAAATAATAAGGTGAGAGGGCACACGTTTTTATCAAAGAGCCGAATAGCCCTCTGAGAAGGAGGTGTGCAAGTATTGGCCTCCGGCTATCCTTTGCCGGCTATCTTTTTCTCAAATGACGATGATGACGACGACGACGATGAGAATTCGAGACTTCGTCATTTAACTCAATCTTATTCTCCACGATAGAAATGACGATGGCTCTCACCTTTATAAGCACACCACAAGCTTAACGATTGTACTTACTCTTCATTAGATTGATTTAATTTTGAACTTTTCTTTTGAAGAGAAATTCAATTATTTAACTTGTCGTAGCCCGTCTGAACGGGGCGTTCGGTATATATTTGGATCGTGGGAGCAACGTGGGAAGTAGAGATCGATCTAAGAACACGCAGAGGTTTATACTGGTTCGGGCCTCTCGAAGGATAAAAACCCCTACGTCCAGTGTAGATCTTGATTAAACTGACAGCCTTCACGCTAGGGTTGCGGAAAGTGTCGATTCCCTCCTTATCGGGGGCGCACATGGATATTTATAGGCCAAACAACCGCCTATAGAATCCTAGCGCGATTACTTCAACTTTCCTACTTCCATAAAGAGATCGGAACATATCTCCTAAACCTTGACGTGCAAGACAAGTCTTCGGAGAGTTCCATAATTAGCCTTCGAAATATCAGGAATTTTAGGGTTACGACAGAACTAATCCCACTACTCTATTTGGTGAATGGAGGGAGTAGTTACCAGCTACTGAAGGCGCCACGGCAATAGACGTAGCTGGGTCACCGCAGTCAACACAAGTAGTGAGTGGCGTATATAGCAACATCAAAATTGTTGTAGTTCTGTGATATATGTGTCAAATATTCGTGGCTGCGTTTTCTCTGTTTGGCTGCGGAACGCTCAGGTGGCGTTTAGATACTGGGAAATGATGAATGGGATAGGGATAGGGAAATGGGTTGGTATATCTAGACCCTTTATTTCTTCTTCTTCGTATTAAATCTCAACATTCATTCCTTAAAAGATCATTTCCCAATCTCTAACCCACCTATCATTTTCCGATATCCAAACGCCACCATACGCCACCATATAGTAGATCTCTGCAAAGAAGATCCTCGTCTCGTCACAGACCCGGGAGAGCATTTTTTCTGCGCAGGGGTCGCCTGCCGTGCGTCCTGCTCACTGACCGGTGGCCCCAGGGCCCGCGTGCCAGTGACCGGCAGTGCCGGGATGTACGGCAGACGATCTGGTTCCATTTTTCTTCAGTCTCTTCTCCCATCTCAGATCGATCCGAAGCCCTTCACTGAACCCCGCAGCCGCCTCCCCGGTCTGCCGGCGACCATGGCTCGCCTCCTTCCCCTGGTCCTCCTCTTCCTCCCCCTCTTGATCTCGCTCGCCCCAGCCGCCGCCGTGGCCGCATACGCCGGCATCGACTCCTTCCTCGCGGCGGCGGGCCTCGCGCGACCCTCCGCCTCCAACGACACCTTCGCCGCCCTCCCAGCCAGCCTCCGCCGCGCGCTCTCCGCCCCGTCGCCGATCCTCCAATCCCGCCTCCTCTCCCTCTCCGCCGCCGTCCCCGTCCACGTCCGCCTCGCCGGCGCCTCCTTCCCGGCCTCCTCCTCTCGCTCCCTCCCTTCCCTCGTCTCCTCCGCTGTCTCATCCGCCCCCTTCCTCTCCAGCCGCCGCCCCCACCGCCTCGCGCTCTCCCACACCCTCCACCTCGACGTCGTCGGCCCCATCGCCGCGGGGAAGCTCGCGTCCCGGCCAGCGCCGCCGTCCGTGCACACCTCGACAATTCCGCCGCTCCTTCCACTCCAGCCAACTCTCCGCTGTCCCCTACTCGCTTGTCGACGACCTCGTCGCGGAAGACTACCGCGCGCTCACCAGCGCGCACGGCGGCTCCGACTCCGCTTCGACCATCTACATCTACTTGCTCGACCTCGGTCAGCAGCCGCGCTCCTACGCCTACACCGCGGCTGCCACTGGCGCTGACTCATCCTCGCCTGGGTTCTCCCGCTGCCTCGGTCCCGTCTGGACTGGCAAGGAGCGCTACATTTGGATCGACCTTGGAGCTGGCCCTGTGCACTACGGCCCAGCACAATCCGGTGACGGCGTGCTCCCCCGTGGTGAGTTCCACCCTTTTGCTGCACTTCACGGCCGGCCCAAGTCAGAGAAAGCACTCCTCGCCGATGTTGCCGCGCTGATTCTCAGTGCTTACAAGTCTTTGCTAGTGCCTTCACTCAGAATCCCAGTGCATTATGAATCGTTGCTCATTAGGTTTGTTCACATCCATGGGAATGAGAAGGATCCAGCTGGGCTTGATTTCAGTTCAATTGAGCAGTCAGTTAAGGATGGAAATCTGCCTTATGATGGGCAACACTTGAACTTTGAGTTGCACACAGTCAAGTACTCTGAATGCCCAATTTGCTCATTTGCGATTGCCAGATCGACACACTCCTTCACATCAAGGTTTTTGTTTGAGAATTACACAATGATAGTGAATGAGTATTTGGATTCTAAAAGGATGAGGCAGGTGCTGTCCGACTCATCAAATGAGATACATCGTCTTGCTGGGGTTCACGACAATGATGGGTATGACAAGGTTGTGCCAGTTTATGTTTTCGATTTGGATCACGATAGGCTTTTGCCGCTGGATAGGCATCATCAGGCAGTGGCATTTGGGGATATGGTGGTTGCTGTGAGGACGAGGAGCTCACAAACTGTAAGCGACTACAGTTGTAATGGTCGACATATTATCACAATGACTAGAAATCTGGAACGCCCAATCATTGGGTCAGTCCTGCAGACCATGTGGGGCGTTTCACCAACGCACATGTCATGGAGCCCTGAGCATAATGCAACGGTTGTCGACTACACTTGGAGCACTGGGCATACGCCATTCGGGCCTTTCTCAGAAACCAAATCTCTATCTTTTGTGCAGACAGATGCCGCGCGCAGGAATGTTCTCCTGACCACCCTGAACTACACAATTAGTAGCACAAATGATGTTTTGGAGTCGATGGCTGCACACGGTGGGGAGAACATACTTCTTAGGAAGAAAAGGCATGTTGAATTCATTCAAAGGTGGAATTTGCTCACATATAAATTGGAGAAGGTGGTCGCAGCCATGTCCCGCTTGGACTATGAGAAGGCAATGTACTTTTTGAGATCTTCGGACCATGATCTGTTTGCCATTCACAGTTTAGTGTATCAAGCATCGCAGAGCTGGAGGCTTCACTGGTTTGCTTCAAAGACCCACCATTCCCATGGGTACCAGTTTCCATGTCTGGAGTGTTTGTTTTTGGTTTCTTTTATGCATACTCAAAAAAGGACAAATTGTTTAGGAGCAAACGGAAGCAGTTTTGATTTTCCATAGCACTTTAATTCGTGGATACTTTCTGAATGTTTCTGCCTGATGATACCATAGTTTGACTGCACTCAGGAAGTTGCATTCTTGAATGCCATGGGTTGTAATTGGACAGGGGTAGCAACTTTGTTTGAACCTGATGAATTTACTTGTACGTGATATGCCAGAATTTTTTGAGAGAAGTAATGCTTCCACTTGTCTTGTAAATTTCATGTACCTGGATTGTCCTTGATGCAAATTGTTCTTCCAGATCTTTCAGAATTTTGTTTGTACTGTGATCTAACCTGTTTCCTATAATATTCGCTTGCTGGATAACCTTGGTCATTCTCGTCTAGTTTTAAATGCCACCTCTACAGTACTGAATGTTCCCGCTTTAGTTCTGATGTTCTTTCTTTTGCTCTTTCTTTGACTGACCATTGTCTGAGATGACCAGACTAGTGTTTTAAAAATATTTATCATAACTAGAGCCTTCATAGGATGGGTACGTCATTAAAGTGTTTGCTATAGCTTTCCTTAATAAGATTTGCTGGAAATGATTATTAGTGATCACCATCTAGAGCCTTTGAGTCACAGTTCTTTAGGAGCTTTTGCTCTTTTTCTGCCAACTTCAGTTGGATGAAGTTTTCGTCAAATACTCTCCTATCTTACTAAAATCTGCATTGACAGAACTGCTCCAAATTTGTTGTTGTGTGTGGAAACAGGCTGATGAATACTTCCTGATTCATGATGTCATGAGCAGGGATGAAATCAGTGTAGTAATAACTGTATTTCAGTGATCCCCATGCTGTTGGCCGGTAGGCTTCAGAGTGATGTACATCAATTTTCGGCAGTCTGTCAAAGTAATTGTAAATGATTTGTAATGTTGTTGCTATCAGTCGTGTGCCATTGGCTACAAAAAATGCAT
The DNA here is from genome assembly GCA_012490785.1 of Eragrostis nindensis. Classification (NCBI taxonomy): domain Eukaryota; kingdom Viridiplantae; phylum Streptophyta; class Magnoliopsida; order Poales; family Poaceae; genus Eragrostis; species Eragrostis nindensis. The sequence continues at coordinate 1,259 of JAAXCT010002363.1, read as the reverse complement.
TTGCTACTGAAGTTTGCACTCTGTAGCACTGTGTTGTATTTGGTTGATGTGCATATTATATATTACATCAAATAATTCTCGTATGTTGTAATGAAGTGATAGATGACAGAGGAAACCAAAACAAAAAAAAAAAATCTTATGTTCTAGTTGCAAAGATAGTAATAGCAGTTGCGCCGAATGGCTTTCCCTCTAAAAAAAAAGATAGTAATAGCAGTTCTTGTTAAAATCAGCTCGTTCTGCTTTGCAATTTATTTTGGAGGAAGAGAATACAAGCGAATACATGTTGCAAAAACTCGAGGAGCACATGAAGAATATAACATATGATGACATTATGAAGGCAACAGATATGTTTTCTTCTGCCAACTTGCTTGGCTCAGAATCATGAAATGGTATATAAGGGTAATCTCAACCATCGGCAAGATCAAGTGACCTGGACATATATGGAGCAGAGAGGGTCAAAAAATCATTACTTTATGCTCGGATCCAAAAGTATTCCCACACACGATGAATGGCAACCCAGATATGTGGCTACATCCGATGGCTCAGGGAAGTTGTGAAAGAAAGGTACTGAGTTTAAGTCAAAGAATGAACATTGCCTTGGATGTTGCCTCTGCCTTGGATTATCTTCATAAATCATAACCAATGTACATCTCCACTAATACACTGTGACTTTAAGCCAAGAAATATTCTTTTGGACCTTAGCATGACCGCTGTGTAGCTGACTTTGGTCTAGCAAGGTTTTTACATTCCAGATCGAGGGGACAGACGTCAAGACAGTTCAACAAGTTAAGCGTAATGCCTAATACCGTTCAAAAAAAAAGCGTAATGCCTAAAAGGATCCATCGGATACATCCACCAGGTAAGATAACATTCTTGTCATTCCATCGTAATGCTACCTGATTTCATTATATTAGTTTATTATTCATGAATAGAATTAAACATGTAATAATATCATTCTATATTCTAAAGTATAATCATTACTAATCCAGTGATTGTTTCTTGACCCTTTTGTCATTCCATTATTCCTCTCGAGAATGAAGAAGCCACACTAATATGTCGTGTGTGTGTGAGTACGCAGTTCAACTTGCTCCTTGACAATTCCAAATTTAGCTTCGCATATAAAGTGACAGTCTCCATCTGCTGACTATCAACTGCTAGCAAGTAGAGCAAGTGTTCTATTTTCACTGAAACTGTCCCGTCCAGTTCCATTTTTTTACATTATCACTAAAACTGCTCCCGGTGTAATAGTTGAAGCAGGG
>JAAXCT010002362.1:0-78366 GCA_012490785.1 Eragrostis nindensis | reverse complement strand
TTCGTCGTCTTGAGCCACAGTTGGTGACTCCGTGCAGAAGGGATCACGCGCTGCAACCGGCGAGCAAGCTGCTTGCGCACCATAGAGGTCTGGGACTGGAGGATGGCTGGGCGGGTAGAGACGCGGTGCCGGCGCTTGTACAGTGTACTAGAGCTAGAGGGGTCGGAACGAGCGCCGGGGCCAGAGTCGAAGCAGAGTATCGTGTCGTCGATGGAGCCATACCGTGGCGAGGCCATCGTCGGCGCTGGCCTCTTGGGCACGGCGACGGGCACCTCGGCGACACGTAGATCTTGCAGAGCACGTGCTGCCTGTCGCCGCTGCCGACGGCGTCCTCCAAGCAGCACGACTGCACGAGAACTCGTCCATGAGCCAGTCGGTGAACGCGCCGCCCTTCTTGGAGCGTAGCTTCCTGACCTCGCCGCCCCTTGATGCCCGCGGTGTTGCCCAGCGAGTGCCAGGACGCACGGCCCTGGTGCTGGACTTGGCCGCCTTCTGGCTTCTGGGGCTGCTGCTTGGATTGGATCATTATTTCATTGGAGCGGGGCGGAACTGGGCGCGGCAAGGACGCCGGGCTCGCAGGCGTAGATGCCCGTGTCGTGGATGTAGGGACGGAAGGCGGCGGGGTGCAGGGGTTCGCCGGCGATGAGGCGCGGCAGGATGTGGGTGAAGGCCTCCTGCGGCGTCTGGTTGAAGCGAAACCTAGCTGGAGCAAACTCTCGAGCAACGCCGCCATCTCCAACGACGCGGAGAGAGGGAGCGGGAGCGGCGCGGGGGAAGCTATCTCGATATGATATACAGAGTACAGACGCAGAGCGAACTGCTCGATCTACAGGGTGATGCGGTTGTCCCATCTATCTAGTGGCGCAGATCCCTAGCTTCCATTGCACCCCGTCTCAGCCTGCTTCGCCGCCGCTGCGGCGCGCTCTGTTCCGCCATCCGGCCGTGCCAGCGACGGCATCTGGGAGGAAAAAGACAGGTGGAGGAGTATGGGCCGGCTTCTGAAAATGGGTCTGATGGGCCGAGTAGAAATGGGTAGGAAAAAGTCCGTTTGACCTCCCTCAATTATCATAGGAGTTGCAACTTTTCCCCCGAACTACAAAACCGGGTAACCAGACTCCCTTAACTCATCTAGTCGGTCCAAGTTTCCTCCCTCGGCGGTTTTCAGAGTGGTTTTGTCCGACGTGGCACAGTAGGTCCCACCTGTCGGATGCCACGTCACTTTTTTTTTTCTTTTTCTTTTTTTCCCCTCTCTTCTTCTCTTTCTCCCCGACGTCGCGCCCTTCCTGCTCGGCGGCGGCGCTCTGGTGCTCGCCGAAGGGGCTCGACGGGCGGCGAGGTGAGCATCTCCCCCAGCGCACCCTCGAAGCGGAGGGGCTCAACGGGCGGCGAGGTGAGCATCTCCCCTGGCGAGGAAGCGAAGGGGCTCGACAGGCGGCGAGGTGGCCTGCACACCCGATGCGCGACGCGGGGGCCTCGCTAGGGAGGGCTCGCCGCGCCCGCACCACCCGCCGCGCCCAGGCCATCGAGCCGTGCCGCGCCGCGCCGCGCCCCCGGCATCGATTCGCCCCCGGAGGGCTCGCTTCGACCTCCGCGCTTCGCCGGCCTCCGCATCCCCTTCTCCAGTGCTCCCTCTCGCCCTCGCCCGCGCATGGCGAGGTGGCCGCATGGCGCCCGAGGTCGCCATGGCGCGGCATCGCCTCCAGCCCCACCCCGGCCGCGACGCGCCAGGACGCCTCAACGCCCTCCGCGGGGGGCTAGTATCCACGCCATGGCCCGCTCCCGAGCCGCCGTGGCCTCCTCCATGCGAGCCCGCCGCGCTCCTCGGCTGCCTGCCCGGCTGTCCTAGCCCTCCCGCTTCTCCCCTTTCCCAGGGTGCCGAGGCAAGCCGCGCCGGGGAGTGGCTGCCCAGCGCCATGGCACGGGGCGGAGCTCGGCTGGCTGCGCGCCGCGCCAAGGAGCTGCCCCGCCATGGCGCGAAGCTACGGCGCCCCCGCGTCCATGGCCTCGCACGGACGTCTGGCTGGGTCACGCGTCGGGGAACCGTGCGTCGGGGCGCCGCGTCGGGGAGTGCTGCGCGCCTGGGGGAGCCGCGCCTCGGGGAGCGGCGGCGGGAGTGGCGCATCGGGCGGAGAGGCCTTGGGAGGTGAGGCCGAGGGAGTCGCGGAGGAGCGGAGCGCGGGGTGGGCGGCGAGGAGCGGGAAGGGGTCGAGGTGGAGCTCGGCCGAGATGAAGTGGAGCTTGCGTCGAGGAGAAAGAGAGAGAAGAAGAGAAGAAGAGAGGGAAAAAAAAGAAAAGAGAAAAAAGGTGACGTGGCATCCGAGAGGTGGGACCCACTGTGCCACGTCGGACAACCACTCTGAAAACCGCCGAGGGAGGAAACTTGGACCGACTAGATGAGTTAAGGGAGTCTGGTTACCCGGTTTTGTAGTTCAGGGAAAAAGTTGCAACTCCTATGATAGTTGAGAGAGGTCAAACGGACTTTTCCCAAATGGATAATAATAGGCTTGGTCACTGACCTCAGTCACCGAACGAACAAGTGGCCCACCCAACAACTCAACCCGCCCGGACGGAAACGTGGCCCACGTCCGACTCTGCAAACAACATCTGGGCCTGTTCGGCTGGTAAAAAATGCACTGTTTCTTCTCTGTTTGTACTGTAGCTTGTGAGGGAAGACCAACCAGCAGCCACCAGCCGTGCTGGCTGTTCTTACCAGCCGAACAGGCCGATCACTCAGTTGCCTTATAATGTGAAACGAGGGGCGATTGTTTACAGATAATTTACCGTGTCTTTGCCAGTAACCTTCCAGCACGTCTCTGTCCGACAGATGCTCCGCAGATTCATCCTGCAGGCCTTTGTCCCACAACACTCCACTGCTTCTGACGCCCTGTGTCCATGGTCCATGTTGCTAAATGACGGGTGATTGCGAGAGGAACAACCATTTCCCCTTCGTTAAGCTCAGAGCTCCAGCCGCTGGTTGGCACAACCACCCAAGTGCCAGATAGGATGTCCCCAGGAAGCCGCACGCACAATGCGGCAGAAGCCTAAATTGCGGGGATTTCAAATATTCTATGTTATATTGTGAATTCCTCCAACAGCACCCTTGTTCTTGCAGTTTTGGTTTTGAATTGTCCATGTGGTATGAAATGTATTATGGTACCTCATGAGAATTGGTAATGGTTGAGCCTCCAAATTGATCATATTACGATATGGCTCTTCTATAAAAAAAAAAAGAAGAAGAGCAGAATCGACCAGCAGCCTTGGTGCGTCGGCAGGTATCGAATTTAGGTTGGCTTGCCCGAGATAGCGAGCAGGCAACCACCCAAGCCGACCACGCTTAACATATGGCTCTTCTATCCATTAGTTGAACTTAGTCGCACGGGAACCGATAATTTTTTGTCATACCCTGTAGTGGAACTCAAATAGTTTCAATATTACAATTCAATTGTTCTTTACAATCTTTTGAAATTTCCATGTTGAAACTGTTAAAGATTTGCTAGTTATATAACTTAACTGAGATTTGCACATCTCTCAGCAATATTTTTTGAACAAAAAGGATGCATGTATGAAACATTTTTACTTGGAGATGAAACCTTTTGTTGCACTGAAGTCAGAACATTTGTACCTTTTAACGTTGGAGGGCGGAGGAGATGCCACTGTTGCACCGAAGTTCTTCCTTACCTTTGACGCGCAGATGCTCTGGTGGCAAATGGATTTGTTTTTAACGTTGGAGGAGGTTGTATGAAAACATTTGTAGCACGCTGAAGCGAGGGCATCTGTACTACGAACACGTGAGATGCCATGTTTTGTTACCGCTCGCCGTGCATTCGCTCGAGGTTTTGGACGTGGATGGCGGAGGAGATGCCGGCACGGGCAGCATTTCGAGACCGGGACTAGCGCCAGGCCGGTGAGCGATGGACGTCGTCAAAGTCAACTGATCATATAATGACTTGAGTCGAAGTGACGACAACATGTGTGAACATACGTTGTACAAGATTATAATTTATCAGAACTACTGCGAGAGCCATTGACGGGTACATTACTATAGGGAAAGCACAAGCAAGATCTCCCCACCAGTCAAGCCCTGTGCCCCGATGCACTACTCTTTCCTTGTTAGTTTACCAGCAGCTTTGTCGTTGCCGAGTCGACCCTCTCGCAACAGCTCTCATGCATGTGACTAGGCTTATTCAATGCCCATTAGCATGGGAGCTGATGAGGCGGATCTGTTCAGGACTTTCACTCAATTCTTCCCCGCTACAAGAATCGAGACAATCGAGAAGATAAGAACACCTCTTGCAAGTGGCTGTGCTCGTCAAAGTCACCTTGAATGCGTGCAGTGCAAATACGGATCGGGATGATGGGATTAAAATACGTACCAGTAGATGTACATTTTTCCCGATGGGCTGTCCCGGTTGGCTCTGATGCATCCACCGATAAATTCTTCCTTGTATACAAAACGTCGAAACGTCTTTCAGATCCGAACCGAAGCAGCACAGCAGAGCGTGGACGCACACATTGTGAATCCCGCTCTTCCACTTATGCTCTTGCGTTGCTACCCCAACCCCTGATCATGGCGGCAGTGATGGGCGGCGTTCATATCCAAGCTAGCATTCATCTTGGGAGGCATGGCGAAGGAGGAGGTGGAGATGCTCCTCGGCGTGCCGGGAGAGATCACCAAGCTGGAAACTACGCTTGGCGACCTGAGCAGCATCCTGGCCGACGCCGAGAGGAAGCGTATCTGCAGCTCTGCTGTGGAGCGGTGGGTGAGGGAGCTCAAGGATGCCATGTACGATGTCGACGACGTCCTTGATCTCTGCCAGATCATGGAGGGCGGAGAAGATCCCACAGACCCAATAGCCAGTCCCAAAACCACAAGAAGGCGCCGCTGGAACATCTCCAAATTCTTTTGCTTGCGCAACCCTGTCGTCGCACATGAGATCGGGAAGAAGATCAAGGCGATCAACAAGAGACTGTCGGTCGTTGCGGAGAGAAGCTCTCGCTTTGGATTCATCAACCAACATATCAGCTCCTCAATTCACTCCACCAACACAGCTGCCACCTCTTCGCTCCACAGCAGTAGAAGAACTGGACCGAGCATCATCCGGGCTGATGTTGTTGGTGAGAAGATTAAGCAAGATACAAGGAAAATCGTTGATCTACTTATCAAGAAAGTGAACGCTTGTGTGGGGTCGAATGAAGAGAATGTTGTTATTGCTGCCGCTATCACAGGCGCCGGCGGGATAGGCAAGACAACCCTTGCTAGGATGGTGTTCAACCATAGCATGGTGGAACGGAACTTCGACGGTAGGATCTGGTTGAGCATTAATAAGGAAGTCAACCATATCAGTGTTTTACAGAATGTTATTGCTGCCCTTGGCAGCAGCTATGATGGCTCCGTGGGAGATAAGACCCTGCTAGAGCATGTGTTGAAGCTGGCAGTGAGGCAAAAGAAGTTCTTCTTGGTGATGGATGATGTGTGGAGCGAGAGTGAGAATGTGTGGAGTGAGGTTCTTAGAGCACCGCTTAACGATTGTGCCCCCGGCAGTCGTGTCTTGGTGACCACTAGAAATGATGGAGTCGCCCGCAAGATGAAGGCACAACATCTCCACGGGGTTCACAAGCTAGAAGGAGAAGATGCTTGGATTTTGCTGAAGAATCAGGTCCGTACAAGTTATTTGTTGCATTCCTTATCATTTATACCTTCTGCACATATGTCCACGTAATGATTCAGCTTGACGCTCTTCTTCTTAATGTAAAGGCAGAGTAACTACTACAGTACTATATATTTTCATTAAAAAAATCAGGTTTAAGTTGCATATGGCATCATATCATTAACTGGTAAACCTAAAGCTAGCAATGCATTAAACCAGATATGCATCGAATGAAATGTTTAACTTGCATTTATCTGCAAATACAATCAGGTAAGTGTTGTGTCATGCTTTTCCTGAGGAAGTTACCAATCCACTGTAGATCCGGACAGGATGAATATGTGAGGGTTCGGTCTTCTAGCAAGCCGACTGATTTTGATCTAAAGCATGATCAACAAATCACTTGAATGTACTGTCCACCGGAGAACAAAGTACTTCTGCACATATAAGCGAGAACATCGTGTCAATATACGTTAACATAATATGTGCACTTAATCAAGAAGCACCACATTTTAAGTAATCCTGATCCAATAGAAGTACAGAATCTTTAAGAAAAAAATAATTCTAGTTGAATAAAATTTGATCTCGCCCCTAGTATTGAAATTCCTTGTAAAAAGGAACGATGAACCATGAAAATCATAGGAAGTTTAGCTCTAGTAGAATAAAATACTTGATGCTATCACTTCATCCTATGGCCCTGTTTGAATCCAAGGGTTAGAGTTAGTGTGCACAACTAGCCATAAAATCTCCAAAGGGGGGGGGGGGGGGGGGGGGGGGGGGGTTGGTTTAGTTTGGGCTAAATGCATCTAACCCAGCCCAAAAAACTATCCCACCGAAGGGGTTGCTATTGGAGCTAGAAACTAACTCTAACCTCTAGCACTGTTAGAGTATCCAAACAGGCCCTATATGTATTGGGCTTAGAAAATGATCTTTGATAAGAAAAAGGAAACTTACATTTATTTCTCTATCTAATGCGGCATATCTTTCCAACAGATAGTTTTGAATGCGACTGATGAACTCGAGGTTGATGGATTAAAGGATATTGGGATAAAGATTGTGGAAAGATGTGATGGGCTGCCATTAGCAATTAAGGTGCTTGGAGGACTGCTACTTAACATTAGTAGAACAAGAGAAGCTTGGATGGATGTTAGTAACCACTTTGCATGGTCGATAGAAGGGATTGGTGAAGATATTAACAAAGCAATATATTTGAGCTATGAAGAGTTGCCTTCACACTTGAAACAATGTTTTGTGTATTGTGCACTTTTTCCTAAAGAGGAATTAATTAGAAGGGATGATGCAGTTCAACTTTGGATAGCAGAAGGTTACATGCATAACAAAGTTAGTTCAAAGCTACCAGAAGATTTGGGGCTAGAGTACTATAAGGAATGGTTTCAAGAAATCTTTTGGAACCACACAAACAATCCTATAACCAGTCAGTATGCACCATGCATGATGTTGTCCGCTCGTTTGCTCAGTATATAACAAGAGATGAAGGAGTAACTGTTAGCGAGGGGCAGAACATAAATAGCACTCTTGGCGCTTCGAAGCTACGTCACCTATCTATCTCCAAAAAGGTGGTGGAGTGGGATGCTTTGCAAAAACATGTTTCTCTAAGAACACTGATGTTATTTAGAAGCAACAGTGTTAACTTCAATGATTCTGGAGGAATCTTACATGCCTGCGGGTAATAAATCTATTTAAAGTAAATCTAGCTGAGCTGCCAGATTCCATAAGCCACCTAAAGCATCTGAGATACTTGGCCCTCTCAGGTACACCCATATCTGCAATTCCTCAAGACATTGGGAATCTAAAATTTCTACAAGCCCTTGACCTTGTAGCATGTTCAAACATTTCTCAACTTCCTAACAGCATCTTGAAGCTACAGAATCTAAGACTACCCGACATTAGAGGCACTAAGATAACCTCAGTCCCTCGCGGTTTTGGAAAGCTAGAAGATTTGGTCATACTGGCAGGGTTTCCAACAAGTTCGGATGATGGCACAGATGGTTGGTGCAACTTGGAAGAATTAGGGTCCTTATCAAAGCTTAGGCCTTGTTTGGCAGCACAGGGGAGGGCAACCCGGGCATGCACATCCCCAAGGGGGAATCCCTGCGCACCTCCACCCCTGGGCACGCGCTCCCCTGCGGGTTGCTGACGCCCAACTGTTTTGGGTGCACAGGGAATCGCTTTACCCAGGGAAAAAATAAAAAAATTCAAGAAAATACTAAAAAAATCAAACAAATGAAAAACTGCTTTGAAAATTAAGGGAAAAACCATAAAATGCTTGAGAAATCCATAAAAATTAGAAAAAAATGTTGGCACCAATACATGCATAATTTGGCAAAAAAATATTCTAATTCCACTATTACGTGCCTCATTTTGACAAGAAAAAAACAATCCACTAGTACATGCATCTTTTTCACAAGCAAAATAACTAGCTCCATCAAGCTCACAGATGCATACAAGGTAATGACAGCATAATCACAAGTTTACATTGCATCACAATCACTTGAACAACTAGTCTTAAGTTATAGGAGATTGCTCAATGAACAATCCAAAGCTCTACATGCTGCCGGCACAAAAAGACTTGTCTCTCTGTTCCTCCAACAATGATGTACATGTAAGTTCCCATCTCTCAAGTATCTGCAAGCCTCCTACAATAAAAGAACAAAAACATACTTGAAGTGATCAAACAAAATGGTTTGTGAGATCAAAATGGTTGCCACGTAATTAAAAAATGTTCTGTGTTCATCAAAGCTATAAGTCTCACGCAGACGAGGAAGATAGCATGCCAACTATATGTTTCTGGTTAGGAAAGTTGATATTCATAGCACGGATTATAAAAAAGAGTTTCAGAGTATACATGTGACTCTACAGGCATAATTTCTAGCACACAACAATAGCTTTCGAGAATAATGTAATGTACTGGAAGCTACTCATAACAAGATATTTTATGAAGCAACATACTCAAAGACCTATTTTCAGATATAAGAGGGAATGACATAATACACATACCTAATCTTCCTCTGGAGCCAAATGAGTCGCACATTGTGATTTTATGCTTCATAAACATCTCCCGATTCTTGTCATCTTCAAAGACTTCTGATGCAATAGCCTTATCCTCGTCTGTCAGCTCTTCCATGCCATTAGTGGTGTCAAGACACTTCTCGATAGAATACTCCTCTGTACGCATCTTCTTCTCCATCAAAGCTTCTACCATTTTCCCTGATTGTGCCTTCTTGTGCTCCAAATAGTCATCAAGAACAGCAGCAACTCGACCTGGCTTACGCTTTTTCCCACTATGTTCACTAACTTCTTGAGCACCCACACCTGTAGAACTTGATTCGCCCGCTTCTTGAGCACCCACACCCGTAGAACTTGCAGCCAAAGCACCCACACCTACAGAACTTGCAGCCACAGCACCCACACTTGCATAATTTGCAGCCACAGCACCCACACTTGCATAATTTGTAGCCACAGCACCCACACTTGTAGAAGTTGCAGGCACAACGCCAACACTTGCTTCCTGACCCACCCTTGCAGCATCACTACTCATCCTTGCAGCAACAGCACCACTCACCCTTGCAACAACAGCACCCAAACTTGCTTCCTGACCCACCCTTGCAGCCTCCAGATGCTCTTCTTCGAGATTTTCAAAAGATCGATGAACTAGATCAGTGGATGGTAAAGCTCAAATCACTGTGGCAATGCTCCCTATTCCAACAAATAGAAACAAAAAATGAATATAATATCTACAATTCAGTTTGATATGATTTTTAGAAATGACAAGCAAAAATTGATATTTACCTTCATACAACAATTCACAACTGTTGTAGTGAAGAAACCCTTTCTTACGAAACTTCACCACTTTTTTATGATACTAGCAAATGTAACATAACACTAGATCAGTACCAAAGTATATTGCAAGAATATTATTATTTAGAGAAAGAAGTGGCTTACCTTTTCTATCTTGTCCCACACATTTGGTCCACTGTTACCATGCCACTTGCTGGATCAAGACCTGCACCACTGTCTTCCTTGCATCTCTAATGGCTTTGTAGGTAGCTTTCAGATCTTTGTTTTTTTCCTGGAGATGTGCTTTGGTTGTAACGGGCAAAGGGAACATTTGGTTGAACTTGCGATGATGCTATTCCATCCCTCCGCCGTCCATCCATTCTGAGTGGTAAACCTGTCCTCAACCCTATGCTCATTGAGAATATCAAGAAACCCTTTTCCTGGACAAAGTTCCAATTCGCCCTTATAGCTTCTGCTGCCATACCTGTATTGAAAAAAATTAATCATATATAACGTAAAATGTATACATTGTAGCTGTTTATAAGAAAAAAGCATCACACAAGTAACAGAAAAAAAAAAGCATCACAAAAGTATTACAAAGTACCTAAAAATTGTGTGCAGCCCACATCTGCAATGCAATTGGTCCTTAAATTATTTCCATCAGCTGATTCTGTTTCGTTTGGGTAGTTTTCATCATCCTCCGGGACATCAACAAATTGGGTAGATGGGATGTTAGATGGGAGGTGATCTAGCCAACCTTCCTCACCATGCTCTCTTCTAATTATATTGTGAAACACAGCCGCTGCAGCTGGGATCTTGTTTTGATTTTCAATAGGATGGAATGTGCCAACTTTTAGAATGGGAAACCTCTTCTTGACAACACCAATGGCCCTCTCTATGTAATTGCGGAGGATGCATGCCGATGTTGAAGAGTTCTTTATAGTTCGCATATGCACGGCGGCTCCTAAACTCGCTGAGGTGATACCAACCCCTCGATATGGGGTCAGGAATGATGGTTGTGTTTGCATAGCCCCCATCGGCAAGATAAAATTTCCCGGCGGCACATGAAACCCCCTGCTACGTGCAGACCGAAGGACTCCAGCATCTGATGCAGATCCTTCCATCCACATGAAATGAACGTGATGTTAAGATCAAAATCGCAGGCTACCATAACATTCTGAGATAAGGATCCTTTCCTATTCCGATATGGACCGGCCCTACTTTCTGAAATAGTGATAGGTATGTGAGTGCCATCAATAGCGCCAATGCAGTTCTGCATGCAAAGAAAGAGGAAGAGAAGAAGAAACCAATTATGAATGACGCCAATGCAGGTCTGAAGGTGAAGTTTGAAGAAAAAGAAAAGAAAAATAAGGGTTAGACAACTATATGGCTGACCTGGAATAGGGCATGAGCGATGATCTGATGCAATATTGGCATGGGTTTGGAGTGAACTTGGGAGCTTGATGAACCGACTAGTCAAGGCAGGAATTATATCAAAACTTCAGTTATCTTCCTATGGATCGTTTCACCACTATGCTGGAACCATTTTTGTAGGTCTTGATTGCTAGCGTTATGAGAGAGCATGTACAAGAACATGCCAAGTTGCTCCTCAACACGAACACCTCGTGTGTCACGTAAAAAATTCTCCCTTCTAAGTAAGTCTGCTATGGCTCTAAATATCTCCGGCTCCATCCGAAACTCAACTTTGCACCAACTTTCATGCCCTTCCAAGATTTTCCTGAACCTTCACAGCACCAAGAAGGGAAGGAGTGTGGACAGGTCTTTTCTCCTCTGCATGGCTGAGAGAACAGCAGGCACGAGGACAAAGAAAATTTCATCATCCTCTTCTTCCTCTTCTAACAGAAATTGTTCAGCTTCTTCCTCCCAGGAACTCATATTTATGCTAATATATAGATCACAAACATTAGCTAATAGAAAGAGCTAGAAATTTTCATATTTACGCTAATATTTTCAAAGATACATTTCTCATCTACCAGACTAGCACTAACAGAGCCGTTCTGTGAACAAGAACCATATGATGTTATTAGAAACAAACAGAGCCGATCGAGCAATTGTCGCTCTAGTTAAGAGAGCCAAATAATTGCAAAGCAAAATCATATCAGCTTACAGGAGAGCACCTTAACTATAGAGTTATTATTTTCGAGTTAGATTCAATACGCATAAACGATTCACAACTATTGATTACAGCAAGAGAACTGATGAACTGAAATAAATACAACATACGCTGAATACATGTGAATTTTTTAGGAATAGGTTGTAAATTCACAGTACCAGGCTAGTAGCTGAATTGATGGACTTGTGAACTAGTATACTTAAGAAATTTCGATATCACGAAGCACACATAGCCTTACTGTTTAACCATTTAACACATTCGCAGATTGAACTATGCCATGGTACCCATGGCACACAATGGCAAATAGAAAAACAAACATTTTTTTTCACATCATAAGGCTCCATTAAGCTGTGTAAATTTGGCAAGGGCTGCCAATATATTAGCTACATATATAGTTCTCGTCTCCAGACTACCACTAATATCGAGATGGTTGGATCAATACTACAAATAGCAAATTTCTGCATTTGACAGCTAATTCCTGATGCAAAACAATAAAAAAGAACGTTGATGTCGAACTAAATATATGAGTGGCATGTGAACGGATAATGGATTCTACAGTATCTAGGCCAACATGTCAGCTAGAACATCCTAAGCCCAAGCAAGAATTCAAAATCGGTCTGGAAAAAGGGGAGGAGCGACAGATGCATACCCTGATGAGCCTGTACTTGGGCTAAACTTCTTGGCTCGTACAGCTTGAAGACGAAGTGGGTGCAGAACTTGAAGACGAAGATGCAGTTGGGGTCCTTCACCTCGTACAGCTTCGCCTGTCTCAGATCCGACAGGAGACACCACGGATCCGGTAGGAGACGCCGCGGACAACCTCCCTCGCGAGATCGATGTAAAGGCACCTCGATTGGGAGGTGGCGACGTGAAGCACCCCGGTTATCCCAGGAGCTTAAACACTTTATTATACCAGTCCCTGGATCAGTCACTGGTACAATCAAGTCTTACAACAGGTGATATTACAAGTCGCGACCTGGCTAGGGTCGATCGATAAGCAACAAGAATATTAAAAGATAACAAACAACAAGTACAAACCAGACCCCGATGATAACATCTAGGTCCTCAACCATAGCGGAAGCAACTAAGCGGTAGACTAATGCCACAGGCAACTCGGGTGCGGACGAGACCAAGCTTAATCGTCTTCCTCACCGTCGGCGTCGACGAAGTCTGGATCTTCCTCTGAAATCAGCAAGCAAGAATGAGTACAAAAGTACTCAGCAAGTCGCAACCCTTACCCTATCATCAAGGGATAAATGTATGCATTTGGCAGTGGCAAGGTAAAGGCCATCAGGTTTAACATTGCAATACAGCAAGTTTTACACATGCAAGGGTTCAGTTTATAAAGCATTTTAGCAAAAGCATCAAATTAAGATATTAAGGGGTTGGTCAAGTTTTACGTTGCCGGACACCCCGTCCACGACAACCTTCGGCGGAAGGCCGGACCTATTCTCAAAACAACTCACACATCAAGGAGATAAGCACCCATCCCATGCTAGTTCTTGGACCGAACCAAAGCCATGTCCGTGACCGTGGACTCGGCTATTCGAATAGATTTTAACACTCTGCAGAGGTTGTACGCTGTACCCACAATCTGAGTGCATCACGAGCCACTGCGCGGGTGGTGTGAAGACTCACAAAGCCATTACCCATCACAGATCGTCTCGACTAATCGCCATGAGAGTTGTCCAGGGGTCTAGCTCCGATCTAGGCCTCGACCGGGTCGCACACGTCTGCAGCACGTCCACCTGCTCCATGGGCTCCCATTGCATCTCCAGCCTCCAGGCGATTAACAGACTAGCTGGCGGGGTTTAGACTAAGCCGTGCCGCATACACGGTAGTGTGGTCGTACTGAATAAACGGCTAGGTAGGATGTCACAAGCAACTCGGTCCTTATACGAGCCAAGGCAATCATCTCCACATATAGAACCCACCACAGAGGCGGCATTCATCTCCCATATCACTTGTCATAAGCACACCACAGAGGCGACGCTTAATCTTCCATAAACATCATCAGGATCACCTCAGCTCTAACCCAAGTTCATTCATTCATCTTTCTTAAGTTATCACCCAACCTTACTACTACCACACAACACCAAACACGGTTTTCACATTTGCAAAAACTAAGTATAAGTAGAGCACTTAGTGATACACAGTCCTAAGCATTTCTATAACAAGGAAATCATCCATGCGTAAATAATGTCATACATGGATATCCTAGGTTTAACAGGGAATAATTTAGGACAGGTAATATAAGGCTCAGTGGTCTTGGTCATACTACACAAAGGTTTTGCAAACATCGGGACAATCATTTCATGCAATAAAATGGCTTCTACAGGTCGTGTTTATAAAACATAGGAGCAGTATGATCAAAGGGAAAACGGATTGTGACTTGCCTTCGCTGACGTCCTCGGGAAGTTCCTGCTCAAAGTCTCCGGCTCCTGGTTCCTGCTCCTCCTCCTCCGCGTACTCGTACTCTCCGTTAGCTACGCGACCGGCAAACAAGCAAACAAACACAAATAAATACAAAGAAAAATAGAAGAGGAGTTCTATAAAAGATGAAACTGGTAGGAATGGATAGAGCTCGATTTTAGATGAATTTAGGAAGAAGAATCGGGTCAATCGGAGTTCGGACGGTGGAGATATGGATTTTACAGTGGAGGCTATGGATTAATCCGAAAATAAATTCGGAAATAATTAACAGGCTGGGCTGCTGGCATTTGCTCAGTTTTATGGAAAAGCCTCACTGGTGGAGTCTGATTCACAGAGGAGAGGGAAGGTGGCAGCTAGGCGGGCTAGTGCTCACCTGAACGACGGCTTCGGCGGGGCTGCGATGAGGCGGGGCTCAAGGGTGCCTTTTATAGGCGCGCGACGAAGCGAAAATCGCCGGCAAGGATTGGACGGCGGGGCCGATGGCGTGGCGTGCAACTTTGGAGCGATGGGACGCGAGCTCTCAGGCAACTTGGCCACTTGCGTCGTGGGCGGTGCATCGCGTAGCTGCGTGCGCGGACAGTGCGAGG
Organism: Eragrostis nindensis; assembly: GCA_012490785.1. Classification (NCBI taxonomy): domain Eukaryota; kingdom Viridiplantae; phylum Streptophyta; class Magnoliopsida; order Poales; family Poaceae; genus Eragrostis; species Eragrostis nindensis. The sequence goes on along the minus strand of JAAXCT010002362.1, from coordinate 63,769 downwards.
CGTGCAGCTTTGGGTGACGAGACTTGAGCTGCAGAGAGAGGAGAGGGGCCTGGACGTGCGTCGCGATGTGTGTGCGCGAGCAGGCGATGGGACTAGAGCGAGCAGCGTAGTGAATGCTCTGCGGAGCACGAGGGAGGCTGCTGGATTGGAGCGGCATGCACGCGGGCAAGGCGTTGAGTGTGGTTTTGGAGTGATGGGACGCGAGCTTGCATGCAAGTTGGCAATAGCTTGGATGCACATGCATGGTGTAGCTGAAATGATCACTGCACGCAGAGGAGCAGCTAGGCACATGGAGAGCTGCTGGAGTGTGAGCGCCGTGCGGTGCGGGCAAGTTGGCATGGCTTGCGTTGGCTTGCGGTTTTGGATTGACGTGACGGCGGGGTGGAGTGTGCTTAGAGTGATGGGATAGCGGGGCTGACGGAGCGGAGTGCGGCTTTGGGTTGATGTGATGGGTCATGTAGGTGGTATGAATGCGCAGACAAGTGGGATGGGCTGCCTTGCGATGCAGAGCGACAAGATGGCGGGGCCAAGTGATAGTGCATGAGACGGCTCAAGCAAGCGGCAGGTGCAGCATGCAAGTGGGCATGGTGGCATTGACGTGTAGTTTTAGATTGACCAGACGACGACGGACGCGACGAGATGGCTCAGGATGACTTTTGGCGTGTGGTTTTGGATTGACGAGACGACTCGAGTGACGAGACGACTCGACGCAACGAGACAGGCAGAGGAGTGAAGGCACGGTAAAAGGTAAATGGCAGTCAGCACGCATACGTGCTGCGCCGAGGAGAAAGAATGAGAGGGAGAGAAAGATTTTAAAACATTTTGAAAGCTTCCGATTTAGTCGGTTTGATTTCGAATTTTAAGGATAAATTTTTTCAGGGCGTTACAAACCTACCCCCCTTAAAAGAATCTCGTCCTCGAGATTCGGGCTCACCTTCAAAGAGATGGGGATACTCCTTCCTCAAAGCATCTTCTCGCTCCCAAGTAGCTTCTGCCTCTGTGTGCCGACTCCACTGAACACGATACAGACGAACCGTTGATCCTCTGGTCTGACGGGTTGTTACATCCAAAATCTTAATTGGCACTTCCCGATATCGGAGGTCATCTTGTAAATCCAAAGTCTCCACTGACACATGCTCTTCCGGTATTCTCAGACACTTCCTGAGCTGGGACACATGGAAAACATTATGCACATCTGCCAACTCTGGTGGTAGCTCAATCCTGTATGCCACAGTACCGATCTTCTTCAACACACGGTAAGGTCCGATGTAGCGTGGTGCTAACTTGCCACGGACTTGGAAACGACGTGTACCTCTAATTGGGGAAACTTTAAGGTACACATAGTCTCCAACTTGGAAGCTTAAATCCCTTCGTCTTTTGTCTGAATAACTCTTCTGACGAGACTGTGCTTCTTCAGCTTCTCTCTGATTTCTGCAACCTTTTCTTCTGCCTCTTTAACAATGGAGGGTCCTGTAAGGGAACGCTCTCCGACTTCTGACCACATCAGAGGGGTTCTGCATTTTCTGCCATACAACACTTCAAAAGGCGACATTTTGAGGCTAGCTTGGTAACTGTTGTTGTATGAGAACTCAGCATACGCTAAACTTTTCTCCCAGTCTTTGCCATAGGTCAATGCACAAGCTCTCAACATATCTTCAAGGATTTGGTTGATCCTTTCTGTCTGACCATCAGTCTGAGGGTGATAAGCAGTGCTGAAATCCAACTTAGTTCCCAAAGCAGAGTGTAAGCTTTTCCAAAACCTAGAGGTAAATTGGGTACCTCTATCAGAGACAATTCTGCTCGGTACTCCATGTAGCTTCACTATGTTGTCAATGTACAACTGGGCTAACTTGTCTCCTCCATAGTTGGTTCGTACAGGAATAAAGTGAGCGACCTTGGTGAGTCGGTCCACTATTACCCATACAGAGTTGTATCCCTTCTTTGTTTTAGGAAAACCAACTATGAAATCCATGCCTACTTCATCCCATTTCCACACAGGGATTGGTAAGGGCTGGAGTAATCCTGCAGGCTTCTGGTGTTCTGCCTTGACTCTCTGACAGACATCACATTCTGCAACAAACTTGGCTATATCTGCCTTCATTCCATTCCGCCAGTACCTTTCTTTTAAATCAAGATACATCTTGGTAGATCCTGGGTGGATGGAATAAGCTGAGTTGTGGGCTTCATCCATGATTATCTCTCGGAACTTTCCTTCCTGTGGTACACAGATCCTGTCTTTATACCATAGAGTTCCTTTATCATCCACTCTGAAGTTTGGGGCTTTGTTTTCTCCGGTGTGGCTACGGATCTTCATTAACTCTTGATCCTTGAGCTGGGCTTGTCTGATCTGTTCATCCAGTGTTGGTAGCACACTTAGAGTATTCACACAAGCTCGAGGCACTATCTCCAGATTAAGCTTCTCATCTCGGTCGACAGGTGATCATTGTGGGTCATGAGGTAGTTGCAGTAGGCTTTTTGCTTAAGGCATCTGCACAACATTTGCTTTCCGGGATGGTAGTGGATTTCCAAATCATAGTCCTTGATTAACTCTAACCATCTTCGTTGTCTCAGATTCAGATCTGGCTGAGTGAAGATGTACTTCAAACTCTTATGATCCGTATAGATCTCACACTTATTTCCAATTAAGTAGTGCCTCCAAATCTTGAGGGCATGCACTACTGCTGCTAACTCCAGATCATGAGTGGGATAATACTGCTCATGAGTCTTCAATTGCCTTGATGCATAGGCAACAACTCTACCGTCTTGCATTAGGACACATCCCAAGCCTTGTCTTGATGCATCACAGTAGACAACAAAATCTCTGTGAATGTCAGGTAGGACTAACACTGGTGCTGTTGTCAGCCTTCTCTTCAACTCTTGAAAGCTTCTTTCACAAGACTGGGTCCATTCAAACTTCTTGTCTTTCCTGAGAAGTTCTGTCATGGGTCTGGCTATCTTGGAAAATCCTTCAATGAATCGGCGGTAATAACCCGCTAATCCAAGAAAGCTTCTGATCTCTGACACATTTGTCGGCTGAGGCCAATGGGTAACTGCTTCAACTTTCTCAGGGTCTACAGCAACTCCTTCTGCTGTCAGAATGTGGCCAAGGAAGGCAACTTTCTCAAGCCAAAATTCACATTTACTGAACTTGGCATACAACTTGTGGGCTCTGAGCTTTTCCAAAATCACTCTCAGATGTTGCTCGTGCTCTTCGGCACTCTTTGAATAGATCAGTATGTCGTCAATGAAGACAACGACAAACTTATCTAATTCCTCCATAAACACCTTGTTCATGAGATTCATAAAGTATGCAGGTGCATTGGTTAAGCCAAAGGACATAACTGTGAACTCATACTGACCATATCTGGATACAAAGGCTGTCTTTGGGATATCTGCTTCTCTGATCTTCAACTGGTAATACCCAGACCTTATGTCGATCTTGGAGAAGTGCTTAGCACCTTTTAACTGATCAAACAGGTCATCAATCCTGGGCAGAGGATACTTGTTCTTGATGGTCACTTCATTCAAGGATCTGTAGTCCACACACATCCTCATACTTTCATCCTTCTTCTTGACAAACAGAACTGGTGCTCCCCAAGAGGAAGAGCATAAGATGAGAGAAGAACCTAAGATCTTCTTTATGTTATCATTTAATTCTCTTGGTTATTATGTTTTTCTTTTTATAAAAGGACGCAAGACACAAGGGCCTCGCTGGCACACACAACAAGCAATTCACACAAACAAGCAGCACTCACAGATTCACTAAGACAGCAGGGGGGGTACAACACTAGCGAAGAGCTACTAGCGGTTACACTGCGACTACAAGGGACAAACTAAGACTTCGGGGGGTACAGACTTCCACAGACACTTTCTTGAACTCGGACCGGTAGCTTCATCCCATGATGATTGGATCTTCATCTTGGTAGACACTCAGGGGTCCTGGGCATCCATGAGGTTGCAGGGGTCTTCCAGACCTCTAACTGGGGAATCTTCATCCGAAGCAGTGGGGAGGCGATCTTCATTCTCCTTTGAAAAAGGCTGGGTCAAAGGGAGGGGCTCTTCTTCTTCTTCGACCTCTTCATCTTTACCGTCTGCTTGAGAGGGCGGTGGTGCAGGAAGATCTTCTGCGTACTTCCTCTTGATGTTGCTTCCCGCAGAGCAGATAGGAGTCCCATCCAAAACGGAACGTCCTCCTACTCCGGGGATATGGAGAGTCCTGCAGTGGGCACGCCCAGTGAGATAGGCAGTGCCAACTAGCTTGTTGTAGCGGTCTTCTGCGGACTTCAAGGCTTCTGAGGCAGCAACAACACGGCTTTCTGCTTCTGCTTCACGAGCTTTGGCTTCAGCGAGCTGAACACGTAGGGTCCTAACTCGTGTCTCAGCTTCTTCAGCTTGAGTGATGCACCTTCGCAGTCTGGCTGCGGTTCCGTCATACAGCTCATCCAAGGCAAGCAGATAACGGGTCATGGCAACCACTGTGGGATCTCTTTCAGCCATTCTCAGGCCTTCTATTGTCCTCATCCTTGCAAGCCAAGTGGGGCGGTTTCTCTCCATAGGAGGGAAAAACCTCTTGGCGAAGCGACGATAGGCCTCTCATACATCTGCACAAGTACCGAAGGGCTTTGCGTGCCACAGCTTGGTAGGTGTCTGGAAATCGTGACCCAGTGGTAGTCACGTTCCAGGGCTTCATCTCGGGGTGGTCAGCACTGGCTCCAATGTGAATGGTGATTCACAGCGCTCAGTGCCAAACTCTTCATATTCTCTTCCGACATACTCGGCAGGCTCCATAATGCCAAGTCTGACCATGGAATCACGTAGCACCTTTGGAAAGCCAGGGGTCTCCAAGCAGTAGTCGGTCACCCATCCATCTTCTTCCATCTGTAGAGGAAAGATTAAATAAGAGTTTTGCAAAAGAGAGGGAAAGAGCTAAGGAGTTTTCCAAAATAGTTTTTTCGCAAAATAATTTAGCGTCCAAGCCTAGGGTCACGTCCTACAGCCAAGCACGGCTCTGATACCACCTGAAGCACCCCGGTTATCCCAGGAGCTTAAACACTTTATTATACCAGTCCCTGGATCAGTCGCTGGTACAATCAAGTCTTACAATAGGTGATATTACAAGTCGCGGCCTGGCTAGGGTCGATCGATAAGCAACAAGAATATTAAAAGATAACAAACAACAAGTACAAACCAGACCCCGATGATAACATCTAGGTCCTCAACCATAGCGGAAGCAACTAAGCGGTAGACTAATGCCACAGGCAACTCGGTGCGGACGAGACCAAGCATAATCGTCTTCCTCACCGTCGGCGTCGACGAAGTCTGGATCTTCCTCTGAAATCAGCAAGCAAGAATGAGTACAAAAGTACTCAGCAAGTCGCAAACCCTTACCCTATCATCAAGGGATAAATGTATGCATTTGGCAGTGGCAAGGTAAAGGCCATCAGGTTTAACATTGCAATACAGCAAGTTTTACACATGCAAGGGTTCAGTTTATAAAGCATTTTAGCAAAAGCATCAAATTAAGATATTAAGGGGTTGGTCAAGTTTTACGTTGCCGGACACCCCGTCCACGACAACCTTCGGCGGAAGGCCGGACCTATCTCAAAACAACTCACACATCAAGGAGATAAGCACCCATCCCATGCTAGTTCTTGGACCGAAACCAAAGCCATGTCCGTGACCGTGGACTCGGCTATTCGAATAGATTTAACACTCTGCAGAGGTTGTACGCTGTACCCACAATCTGAGTGCATCACGAGCCACTGCGCGGGGTGGTGTGAAGACTCACAAAGCCATTACCCATCACAGCATCGTCTCGACTAATCGCCATGGGAGTTGTCCAGGGGTCTAGCCTCCGATCTAGGCCTCGACCGGGTCGCACACGTCTGCAGCACGTCCACCTGCTCCATGGGCTCCCATTGCATCTCCCAGCCTCCAGGCGATTAACAGACTAGCTGGCGGGGTTTAGACTAAGCCGTGCCGCATACACGGTAGTGTGGTCGTACTGAATAAACGGCTAGGTAGGATGTCACAAGCAACTCGGTCCTTATACGAGCCAAGGCAATCATCTCCACATATATGAACCCCACCACAGAGGCGGCATTCATCTCCCATATCACTGTCATAAGCACAACACAGAGGCGACGCTTAATCTTCCATAAACATCATCAGGATCACCTCAGCTCTAACCCAAGTTCATTCATTCATCTTTCTTAAGTTATCACCCAACCTTACTACTACCACACAACACCAAACACGGTTTTCACATTTGCAAAAACTAAGTATAAGTAGAGCACTTAGTGATACACAGTCCTAAGCATTTCTATAACAAGGAAATCATCCATGCGTAAATAATGTCATACATGGATATCCTAGGTTTAACAGGGAATAATTTAGGACAGGTAATATAAGGCTCAGTGGTCTTGGTCATACTACACAAAGGTTTTGCAAACATCGGGACAATCATTTCATGCAATAAAATGGCTTCTACAGGGTGTGTTTATAAAACATAGGAGCAGTATGATCAAAGGGAAAACGGATTGTGACTTGCTTCGCTGACGTCCTCGGGAAGTTCCTGCTCAAAGTCTCCGGCTCCTGGTTCCTGCTCCTCCTCCTCCGCGTACTCGTACTCTCCGTTAGCTACGCGACCGGCAAACAAGCAAACAAACACAAATAAATACAAAGAAAAATAGAAGAGGAGTTCTATAAAAAGATGAAACTGGTAGGAATGGATAGAGCTCGATTTTAGATGAATAGGAAGAGAAGAAAGAATCGGGTCAATCGGAGTTCGGACGGTGGAGATATGGATTTTACAGTGGAGGCTATGGATTAATCCGAAAATAAATTCGGAAATAATTAACAGGCTGGCTGCTGGCATTTGCTCAGTTTTGGAAAAGCCTCACTGGTGGAGTCTGATTCACAGAGGAGAGGGAAGGTGGCAGCTAGGCGGGCTAGTGCTCACCTGAACGACGGCTTCGGCGGGGGGCTGCGATGAGGCGGGGCTCAAGGGTGCCTTTTATAGGCGCGCGACGAAGCGAAAATCGCGGCAAGGATTGGACGGCGGGGCCGATGGCGTGGCGTGCAACTTTGGAGCGATGGGACGCGAGCTCTCAGGCAACTTGGCCACTTGCGTCGTGGGCGGTGCATCGCGTACTGCGTGCGCGGGCAGTGCGAGGCGTGCATCTTTGGGTGACGAGACTTGAGCTGCAGAGAGAGGAGAGGGGCCTGGACGGTGCGTCGCGATGTGTCGTGCGCGAGCAGGCGATGGGACTAGAGCGAGCAGCGTAGTGAATGCTCTGCGGAGCACGAGGGAGGCTGCTGGATTGGAGCGGCATGCACGCGGGCAAGGCGTTGGAGTGTGGTTTTGGAGTGATGGGACGCGAGCTTGCATGCAAGTTGGCCACTAGCTTGGATGCACATGCATGGTGTAGCTGAAATGATCACTGCACGCAGAGGAGCAGCTAGGCACATGGAGAGCTGCTGGAGTGGAGCGCCGTGCGGTGCGGGCAAGTTGGCATGGCTTGCGTTTGGCTTGCGGTTTTGGATTGACGTGGACGGCGGGGTGGAGTGTTGCTTTAGAGTGATGGGGATAGCGGGGCTGCCGGAGCGGAGTGCGGCTTGGGTTGATGTGTGATGGTTCATGTAGGTGGTATGAATGCGCAGACAAGTGGGCATGGGCTGCCTTGCGATGCAGAGCGACAAGATGGCGGGGCCAAGTGATAGTGCAATGAGACGGCTCAAGCAAGCGGCAGGTGCAGCATGCAAGTGGGCATGGTGGCATTGACGTGTAGTTTTAGATTGACAAGACGACGACGGGACGCGACGAGATGGCTCAGGATGACTTTGGCGTGTGGTTTTGGATTGACGAGACGACTCGAGTGACGAGACGACTCGACGCAACGAGACAGGCAGAGGAGTGAAGGCACGGTAAAAGGTAAATGGCAGTCAGCACGCATACGTGTTGCGCCGAGGAGAAAGAATGAGAGGGAGAGAAAGATTTTCAAACATTTTGAAAGCTTCCGATTTTAGTTTCGGTTTGATTTGCGAATTTTAAGGATAAATTTTTTCAGGGCGTTACACGACGTCGTGAGATTGCGAGTGGGAGAGAGGAGAGGGGCGTGCAGGGCAGGAGAGGGAGTGGAGCGGTTGTGGCGGAGAGGAGAGGCAAGGAAGCGGCGAGGAGAGGCGGCGGCGGCGGCGGCGAGGAGTAGGGATGAAAATGGTGACGGAAATTCCCGATTTACCGACAATCGTTTCCGAAAAAACAAGAAATGAGAAAAAAATTATGGGAAATTCGGAAACGAAAGTGAAAACGGGAAAAACTAAACGGAAATGAAAATGGAAACGATAGAGAGAATTTTCGATCGAATGGCCGGTATACCGTATTATCTCGAAAATTTCCGTCGAAAATACCGTATTTATTACCCAGCCAGCCCAAGACGTAAACACAACTCCCTCCTATGGAAATAATAGACGAAGCATGGAAGTGAGGAATCATTATTTTGGCATGGCGCTTATTACTATCCAAATATTGCCCGACTGCCTTGGGCACGGACACATCATTTCCATCCAGCTGCTAGTTGCTACCAAATGGAGTCCAATCTCAACACGTATTAGCTTATCATCTATATTGGAGCTTGTTATTTTCGATCACAATTATCGTTTCCCGACCGATATCGACATATTTTCGTTCCGATAGTATCATTCTCGATGTTCGACATTTTCGAATTTTTTCATTTCGAGGTTATCGGTTTCGATTGTTTTTGACTAAATAATATGGTTAGGTTAAGAAATGAAATGGTATTTTTCGATTTCGTTTCCGGAGAGGCGTTTTCACCAAGTGAGGCTAAGAGGTATCGATAATGTTGGATTTTTTCTGGTTCGGACCGTGTACTAGCCTCCTAATCGTCGGAGAGCGAGCGGTCGGTTCACGAGTCGCTATGGCCGCGAGTCGCTGGGGCGAGGAATCGTTCCTGTGTCACGAGGCGATTATTTCTGGCCCGGGGAAAATGGCCGAACCCGGAGCAGGCCTTCCCGTGGTTATGGGTTGCCAAAGGCCGCAGCGGGCTTCTCCGGGCTGGCTTTCCCGCAGCCGGCCTTCCCCGGGATTGGGCCGGGATCTCCGCGGGGAATGGAGTTCCCAAAACAAGGCCTTAAAGTACTTGATATAACAGGTTTGGAGAAGGCATCTTCAGGTCATGTGGCTTCTAGAGTAAAGCTTTGCAGTAAACACCACTTGAGAGAGTTAACTTTGAATTTTACCAGTTGTTTCGGAGACAACAGAGAGGTTGAAGCCAACATCAGTATGGAGGATCACGAACAAATCAAGGAGGTTTTGGGTAATCTCTGTCCTCCAACTTGCATAGAGGAACTTAATATCAAAGATTACTTTGGAAGTGCCTTACCACAGTGGACCAGGTCGATGTCAGCCTTTGGGAGCTTAAGGAAGTTTGTTCTAGAGGGCTACGTGTGTTGCAAACAGCTTCCTAATGGACTGGGACAACTCCCATACCTAATCTACTTTTGGGTCGAGCAAGCTCCATCCATCCAGTGTATCGGGCATGATTTTCTCCATCCCTCCTTCGGTAGTAAAGGTGATGGCAATAACGATGAACAACTGGTAACAGGAACAAGGAGTAGAGAGCCTAACCGTATTTCTCGTGCTCGTGGTGCCGGTGTTGCATTTCCCAAGCTGACAAAACTGGGTTTTGAGGGAATGACAGGATGGACAGAGTGGGACTGGAAGCAACACGTCCTAGCAATGCCAAGTCCGGAGGAACTTTTGATTGACAACTGTAAACTGCAGCGTCTTCCTCCTGGGCTTGCACATCATGCAAGTCGACTGAGGTCCTTGGATCTGAGAAATTTTCTACATTTGGTCTATCTGGAGAACTTCCCATCACTTATTGAGCTAAAGTCATTTGACAATCCCAGACTAGAGAGGATCAGCAACTGTCCAAGCTTGCGGAAGATTGTCATTTTCGGTTGCCCAAGGCTGAAGGTATTGGAGGATTTGCCATCGCTCGGAAGCACCGAATGGAAGGATTTTGATGCTGAAACCCTACCGGAATACTTACAGGAGGCAAAACTAAACAAGTTGACAATTTATTGCCGCCTCAGCTTGCTTAAACTGATATCTTTACAAGATGACGCCCCTGAATGGAAAAAGATCCAGCATGTCCAGCAGCTAAAAGCGTATGCGTGTGAACCAGAGAAACTTGGCTGTGAACTAGAGAAACTTGGCCTCGACGGGTACATCTACTACACCAAGGAGCCATATTCCTTCGAGGTGTTCATGCCCGACTCCACAGGTACATTACTTCGCCTACTTTGATCTTGCACATTTCCTTTCCACTTTGTTCTACTCTGCCTAAAAATGTACTAGTTAGACTTGTGTACCTACCTACCTAGCTGTTTTGGCCTTTAAATTTGTAGCCTACTCCCTCCGATTTTAAACATATGACATTAGGACAACTCTCTTAGTTTAAAGCGTAATATATTTAAAACCGAAGGGAGTATAAAGATGAATTTATATGCCAAGTCTGAACACATTTATATTTCTTTTCTTCCCCCTCAGTTTACCCTCCCACTGGATGAATACGAAGAGAAATTGGGGAATAAAGGAAATGAACGAGACAGGAAGAACGCATTTCTCAAGGAAAAGACGAGGCTTACAACATGCTTTCAATCCATCCAACAATGTGGTATTTTTTTTTTCTTGATGGCGTAATGGAACATCAATGGTCACTTGGTCAGGTAGAGCTGTATGCCCAATAGCTAAAGATTTTCTGCTCTGTCACCCATGCTCAGCCAAGACAGTGGGTTAGTCTAACACTGGAATGACTTGTCTGTATTTATTTTTCGAAAAAAAAAAACTTGTCTGTATTTCATTTTCTGAAGCTTTCAAACCGAGCCGCTGGAGGAGGAAAATAAGGTGGACCAGAAGTAGTACTTGTTTGGCTGTCCAACTGTTTTCATCCGTTGTTCCCAAAGAAGAAGAAAAAAATTTGTTTTCATCCGCTCAGCCTGAATCGGCATATAGAAACCTCGAATCCCAATTTTGTCTAACAAAGAAATAGCATGAATCTTACCCCACAGGGAAGGTAGCGCACGCGCTGCCTTGCAGGGGCGGCTGGTTCGACGCGCGGACAAGGGAGCGAGCGCCGTCGCCAGGTCGGAGGCGCACGAGCGCTGCTTGGGGGCCGCTGTCGTGCACGGGCAGGGCATGGCGCACCGGGCAAGAACCAAGAGGGGCATGTGCTGCGCCCGCTTCAGACGGGCAACCGATCCACCGCCGCGCCGGTGACTCACCGCAGTCACGAGTTTACCCAGCCACATTTTTACCCCGCCTGTCTCCTAGGACACGTGTTCCTTATGTAACTATGTTCAAAAATTGAAAATAGATTCCATGTGTTTACCCGCGTGAGAGTAAACATCCCTTGCATAATCAGTGCGAAATATTCGGGTTTGATGAGTGATGAATCTTATCTGATTTGAGTTCCAAAATCTTCATAATTTAAGTATAACAAAAAACATAATGTGCTTTTCTCATTTTTTATCTCCAAAAATAAACTCAATTTTGAAGTGAATTTCGTTGTGGGACTGTTCCAAGACATGAATGTGTGGTTGGTATAAACTCAATTTTGAGGTTGGTATAACCTCTGCAAATTTTGGGGATTTTTTTCAAAATTATTTGCATGAATATGTGTTTCAATTTTAGTAAATGGCACATAGGTTATGAGCTTTTGACTCAAATGAAAGAAAGCTCAAGAAGTGAAAGAAATCTTACTTTTACTCATGTCGAATTGGGGAATCTCTGCAGAAGGACGAGTTATCTCGGCTCGTCTTATTAAGACTAACGAACTAAAATAGAAGCTCGGCTCGGCTTGGTTTATTAAAAATATCGAGCTGGCTCATTAATCGTTAGGTTCATGAGCCAAGTATATCAAAACTTTGATGACCAAAACATAACTGAGTTGAAGCATTTTTATTATTATTAGCCTGTGTCAACAATACAAAATCATAATATAAAACAATATTACGTAAAAAATATCAATCTAAGTCAGCAAAGATGGAAAATAAATGAAATGAAAAAGATAATCCAACATTGAACATGATTTTTATCTATACTGAACTTGAGTTATTATTGGATGATAATTGGATCTTCACTCAAAATATAAACTACTATTTTATTAAAGAATGAAAGTTGGTGTTTCTATATAATAATCGAGCTTACCGAGCTAATCGAACAAAGTTATATACCGGGCAGTTGCTACGTACGGAGCAGGCGCGGAGGATACCTCCGGATATGAGAGGAACCGATGGGTGTTCAGCCGAATTTCAGAATTGCTATCATCCCCGTCTCATTTTGCGTTTATGATACAAGGCTCTCTTGTGAAAAGCCAAAGATGGGTTGTTGCATGTGGGAATACCACAACACCACCTGATGGCAGAAAAAACAAAACTCTCCGCCAGTTCCAACTCGATGGCCCCACCGGATATTAAAGCTATCTCGTAATTAAACAATAATGAACAACTCAACTGCTCCACACATGTGATCAGCTCATCAACCTATAAGGACCATAATTTAGTTACGAATCATATCAGCAATTGTCTTCATGTGTAAGCCAAAATATCGTCCAAAGACACGACTTACTACGCTGATTAAAATTTATGGCCGGCCAAGGACAAGTTAAGAATGTATGGCATGATCGAGAGTCTTTTCTATACAAAGATATTTTGGAGTCTTTCATCGCCTTTTTAAAGCAACTCCAAAAGAATAGCCAAAAAAATTGTAAAGTCAAATGTAGCTATTATTTAGTAAATAGTATATCCAATAGATTGTCTAACTCACTCTCTAAATTGATGCCTCTCCATTCCGAAATTCTCGCTAGCAACTTTTGGAGAGCCAGTATTACTAGCTAGTCTTGTTAACAATTTTACATAAGCTGTTGGATTAAAGTAGTTTTGTGTGAGTGTTTCATTTTAGATAGTAGCTAAATCAAGAAGTTTAGAATACATTTTTAGCTATTCTTTTGGAGTTGCTCTCAGTTAATCTATCAGAAAAGAATTATACATACAAGGGCGTGATGAAAAAGAAACAAAACGATACCTAAACGAGACGCGCGGACTTGCGTGTATTCAGATTTATACTAGATCCACTACCTAAGAAAATGACATAAGTGACGGGCAAAGACAGAAATAGGTGACGGGCTCCCGACTCGTCACCCCTAACCCGTCACCGATATCAAAAGAAAGGTGACGGTCATCGGCCCGTCACCCGTAACTCCTAAATAGGTGACGGGCGACATATGAAGCCCGTCACCTATAAGGAGTTACGGGTGACGGCCTTCTTATGCTGCCCGTCACCTATCTGGATGGTAGTGGGTGACGGGCTTTCTATGTTGCCCGTCACCTATTTATGATGGTAATGGGTGACGGGCTTCATATTTTGCCCTTCACCTTTTGAGGTTTAATGGGTGACGGGTTTCTTATGTTGCCCGTCACCTATGTTGCCTGCCCCATTTAGTGGGCCTTCTTGCCTGCTAGCTGCATCCAGGCTTTGGCAGCCATCACAAACACAAATTGTACCCATAATCACATACAGAGAGCCAGACATGTAGATCAGAAAGACATAATAAATATTATCAAACAAGTTGTTTATCATCTCAAACACAAGTCATCAAGTCAGATACATCTGCTACATAGTAGAGTCATCACAAAAGATCACGCACATCGTCACAAGCTCAGATTACAACACTGCTACTCATTCGACGTACATAAGAACTCGCCTTTCTTGTTTATACACTCACTCACTAGGAAAGAGGCCATCCTGTCCCGGATGTTTTGCAACACGGCATCCTCAAATGGTGACTCTGGAAATGCAATATCCTGCAAGCATAGAAATCAATAGAAGAATATCAAGAAATTGTAGCTAAGTAGTGGTCTCGGACACCAATGCAACCAACATGCAGTGAGGTCTAGAAGGAAAAAGAAAGGCGAGCTTGATCAGTGCACTTAATTTTTTTCTTTTATTTCACATGCGAGTCGATCATGTGCACATAGAAGTTTAATTGAACAATACTTATTAAGAAGAGTAAAATGCATGGAGCATTATATATCTTGGTTATGTTTAGATTTTAGCCCAGGACCCAGATCATCATAAGTTCAGTTAGCACCCAACTGAACTCAAAATTGCTGATGTTTTGATTAGGACATCGCAAAGGGTGATATGATTTTAGTTCTGTTAGCAACTGAAAAATTCTGATGTTTTGATTGCTGACAAAAGTGAATGCCTTATTTGTCGGTTTAGGACATATGAAGAATCTTATGTTAGTTCATAGCATCTCACTTCCACTAACAACTAATTTGTGAGTTTCAGGCAGGAAGAACTACTAGTTTCATTGCATGCAACAATTAGATCCCAGTAAATTATCTACATATGTTTGTGCTACCAATGCAATTACTTACATCTATGCTCTGGCCGGATATAGATGCTTCTGCAATTATCAACATGTGCTGTGCAACATAGAATCCACACAGGTTGCCCGAAGGCTGTTGGCAGCACTACAAAATAACAATTATTTTCAGGTCACATGCTAAGTGATACATGATTTTTAGGGAGAGCACGCTTGTGTCACTTCGAAAAATACATATTGGGAATCGAGTGTCTTCCTGCAACATGCAACCGTCTACCTTCGGATTGTATCCGGGACGCACCGATGATTGTATGTGAGATAAGCCCCATAAGGAAAGGACGATGCAACATTAAAGAAAAAAGATGATGCTCAGGACGACCGAACTTTGTATATGTGTAACTAATGTTAAGAATTTACTTGTTTATAGCAGCGCTGATCTCGAGGTAGTCACGCCCAAGTAGAGTGCCATCATCTTCCTTTGGTCTACTCGAATCAAGGTACCACACCATTTTTTTTCCTGAGTGATATGACTACCAAAACCCAGTGGCCACATGTGTTGTGACGAACATAATGTACTCCTTGTCCTTGTAGGTCCGAATCGCCTTAACCAACAACTTCACCGCTGCTTGCCTGCTGTCATGCATATTGTCGATCGTCATGGGAGCTGGGTCAACAAATGCACATGGTCCTTTCATTTCTTTCATCAAGTGGCTGCACACAAAGATAATTTTCTCAGAATAAAATGATGTAGACAATATACTGTAGTATCTCTAGGTTATCTATGTTATATATAGGTGTTACCAAGTCCAAGAGTCCAAACCACATAACCAATAAACATAAAAGAAAATCTAACAAAATGAACCACAGAACCACAGGTCTAGGTGGATTATGTCGGAAGGGGAAACAACACTTCAATTTGCACTCCGGAGGCTTCATTTTTCTAAAGAAAGAAACATACGCCGCAACAAATATGAACGCAATGATATGGGGAATGATCCAAATGGGATGAAACTTTGCAGATATGAAGTGCATGAAGTCATGAGTGCAATGTGACAAGAATCATTGAAAAAGGATTTCGTATGCTTCCGCTATATATAAACAAAACACTGCTGCTCTGTCAAAAAGAAAAGAATCTGGCTATATCATAAGAAAACATGAAACAAAGAATTTTAGTGGTGGTCTCATGTCCATGGGTTTATATTCATTTCTGTATAGAAATTACAATATTAAAAAGTGTGTATGTACTTGACATGAAAAAGCAGGTCAAAAACTTGATACATGCAGGAAACTATTTTCAATGGACAGTAAGTTCCATAACAAACTTCTGAAAGATGGATTCGTATTTTTACCATTCACTGATATTGCATACAAGTTAGAAGATTTAATTAAAAACATGATATGCAGGATCTGTTCAGGTTGTGTTATCATTTTTAACATGCAGACCACAGCATAAATAAGCAAACAAAACTGGAACTGAAACTTTAGGAGCCATAGTTATTTCCTGAGGAATTTGCAAAGATTTCAAATCAACTAGTTCTAGCATGTTCAGAACTTCAGACTGTTAGCTTTTCTGTTGCCTGCTTCAAGCATGTTGTAAGGATCGTATGCCCGAGAGGGGGGGAGAGGGTTGAATCGGTGCACTCTAGAATCTTTTTCGTAACACAAACATCCAAACAACTCCTAGCAAGTAGTTTAAGTAACAAGGTAAAACACACAAAGGAGAGTCCTTAATCTAAGATGCTAGTGAAATATAGATGGCAAGAAGCACGCCACACTAGCACGAAAGAGGCCACAAGCTAGCACAAGATATATAGCGGAAACAACAAGCTAGCTCAAGTAAATTAGAGACAAGGCAACCAAGATTACTAGGCACACTAAGTAGAGTCCTTAGAGCAACAAGATAGACTACAACAAGTAAGCACACGAGCAAGGCAAACTAGCAATTCTAGTGAAACTAGTAGGTACCAAGGAAAACATACAAGCAAGGTAGTGCACAACCCAAATACTACAAGTAATCATATATAGCGTGATAAGTAAATGCGAGTAGTAAAGGAGAAGAGATAGAAAATGCTCATGATGTTTTCCCGTGGTCTCAGAAGGATGGCGCCTTCCCCTACTCCACGTTGGGTCACTCCCGCCGGAGTCTCGACCCCGTCTGTCCGCTCGATGGCGATCCCTCCTAGAGCACACTTCACCCTCCGAGTGAAGTCGCGGGCACGTCCCGCCGGACTCTCTCCCGGAGGTAAGGCTCCGCACTTGATGCGTGCCAAAAGGCGCTCCACTAGTGATGCTTCTTTCGCACGGGAAGCTCCAAGACCGTGTACAAACTTGTGCCGGCTTTCACATTCTCCTTGGACAGCTCAACACCGACGCATAACCGGTCTAGGCCTTACCATAGACCAAGAGTAACAGCTCTAGATGACTCTCTCAAGCTCACACTAGCCTAGAGATCGAAGGATGCAACTTGTTACTCTCTCAAGCAGGGTTCTCAAAACCGTTCAAAACCGGCCGGTTTTCGCGAAAACCGGGAAAACCGGTCCGGTCCGGTTAGTAAAATCGGTCGGTTTTCCAACAAAACCGAACCTAGTTACTGTAGCAAATTCGAAAACCGTCCGGTTTTTCCGGTTTACCGGACCGGTTTTTTGGGGATCGAAAACCGGCGTCCGTACGGTTTTGTAAACCTTGCTCTCAAGCATTAGGATCGCTCCAAATCTTTCTTAAGTGCTTCACACTTCTTCCTCTTGGCTTCTTGGCAGCACCTCCTCTCTTTCCTGGGTCCAAGAGCGCCTCAAAGAGGCAAACAACCGACTATACGTAGGCCATTAACCTCAAACTAGCCGTTGTCCAAAAGTGCTCTGTCTGCGTAGAGACCGTATCATAGACCGTATGGTCCGGTCCTCATTAGACCGTACGGTTCGGTCTCCTTCTGACTGGCGTCCGGGGAGTGCTGCTCCACTTCTCAGAGTAGACCGTACCGTCTGGTCCACCCGTCTCCATCTCTTCCTCTGCCAACAGAAACCTCTCCTTCTCTGTTGCTTCTGCCTGTAAGACCGTACCATCCGGTCCTCTGACCGTACCGTCCGGTCAATGGTCCGGTCTTCATTTCTCCAGCAACCCGAGAAACATGTTCTCTGTATATAATTCCCAAAAGCAGACCGTACCGTTTGGTCCCTAGGACCGTATCGTCCGGTCAATGGTCCAGTCTTCATTCTTCCAGAGATCCGAGAACCATCTTCTCTGTATAGAAACTGCTTGTAGACCGTATGGTTTGTTCTCCTTGACCGTATCGTCCGGTGAAAGGATCAAGGGCACCGAGAGGGGGGGAGGGGGGTGAATCGGTGTGTCAACAATTTCTCCCAAACGTACTTTAGGCGTGAAGCTAGCAAGACTAGATATGGTGACAACAAGAAGCTAGCGATGCGCGCACACAACCTAGTCTATGCAACAAGCAACACCCTAACAAGCAATTCTACCAAGTAGTAAAGAGACAACCTATCAAGCAATTCTACTAGCACATAAGTAAATGCGGAAGCGTAAATGCTAGTAAGTAAAGGAGATAAGGATATGAATGCTCATGATTTTTCCCGTGGTCTCGGAAGGATGGCGCCTTCCCCTACTCCACGTTGGGTCACTCCCGCCGGAGTCTCGACCCCGTCCCTCCGCTCGATGGCGATCCCTCCTAGAGCACACTTCACCCTCCGAGTGAAGTCGCGGGCACGTCCCGCTGGGCTCGATCCCGGGTACTCTTCCGGAGGTAAGGCTCCGCACGTGATGCGTGCCAAAGGGCGCTCCACTAGTGATGCTTCTTTCGCACGGGAAGCTCCAAGACCGTGTACAAACTTGTGTCGGCTTCCACAATCTCCTTGGACAGCTCAACACCAACGCCTAACCGGTCTAGGCCTCGCCATAGACCAAGAGTAACAGCTCAACTTGACTCTCTCAAGCACTCCCTTGCCTAGAGATCAATGGATGCAACTTGTTACTCTCTCAAGCACTAGGATCACTCCAAATCCTTCTCAAGTGCTTCCTCTTCTTGCTCTTGGCTTCTCCTGTCTTCCTCAACTATTCCAGTGGCCAAGAGACCCTCAAAGGGGTAGGTAACCAGCTATATATAGGCCTCCAACCTCAAACTAGCCGTTACCAAAAAGCAGTCTGTCGATACAGTCACCGTAGTAACCACCGTATGATACGGTGACTGTAGCACCGTATCATACGGTGACTCCTTTCTCACCTGCCAGAGCAACTCCAATCTCTGGACTTCATCTTCTTGGTTCACCGTATCATACGGTGACACCCACCGCATCATATGGTGACTTCTTCTCTTCAGCTTCCAGCCAACTGCCAAGTCTCTGGAAATCATACGGTGACCACCGTGTCATACGGTGACCACCTCACCGTATCATACGGTGACTCAAACTTCTCTGCCAGGTCATCACCTCATCTGGTCTTCTCTTCTCGCAGTCACCGTATCATATGGTGACTGGCACCGTATCATACGGTGGCTTCTGCTGAAGCTGATCTTGATCTTCTCCTCGATCCTCGACTCCAACTTCATCCTTCTTGGTTCCTTCACTTCTTCTCTTCTACTCCAAGTGTCCGAGAGACTCACATTTGCATCCAAAGATCTCTACACTATTGAGTACCTAAGAGAACCAACTTGAACCCCCTTGATAGTCCGGTTTTTCCTATGGACTCAAGCTATCATCTAACCAAGCAACACTCGCTTGGTCTAGCATGTCCTTAGCCTTGAACCATATCTTCTCCGCGACTCCATCAAGTCCGTTCTTGTGTAGATGAAGGCAACCAATCATCCTTGACGTTTGAAATAGAGTGTGTCGGCGTACACCACCAAACGGACGGAGCTCTCTTCATATGTGACCATTGATCAATGTCCTACATGGAAACATTAGTCACATACAAAGGGTCATCCAATCACCAAAACATTCATACCTTTGGGGTTTCCAAACACTCCAATGGCCATGAAGCTTACATCCGGTCTCCACTGTCTCTGCAGCTTCGATATTCCTCTTGATCCTTTCTTCCAAACTTGATCTTCTTTGTTCCTTCACTTCTCTTCAGCCACCCTAGCCCCTGAGAGACTCACCATGCATCCAATGATCTCTAAAACTAGTGTGCACTAAGAGAAACACCTCGAATCCTCTTGATAGTCTGATTTTTCCTATGGACTCAAGCTAACATCTAACCAAGCAACGCTTGGATCTAGCATGTCCTTAGCCTTGAACCATTTATTCTCCGCGACTCCGTCAAGTCCGTTCTTGTGTTGATGAAGGCAACGAATCATCCTTGATATTAAGTTCATTGTGTGTTGGCATTCACCACCAACGGACGGAGCTTTCTTTATATGTGACCTATAAGATCTCACAAAGAGTGTTAGTCACATTCATGGTTCTCATCCAATCACCAAAACATTGATACCTTGGGGTTTCCCTGACTCCAATGGTCATGAAGCTTACATTTGTTCAGAACTTCAGACTGTAGAACTTTCTGAATTTTCGTCATTTTATTTCCCTCCTAAGTTGCAGTCAAGTTCCACCACTTCCACGGCTCCAAAACTAATGAAACTTTTTCTGCTGTTGCTACAGGTCATCACGAATCCATTTGAACTAGTTTCACTCAGAAAAGTTCTACAGATTTCAAACTGTAATTCTTCGAAGATGACATGTTGATAAGGTTTGTTGGTTTCTAAGGACTGAAAAAGATTTTGTAAAACTCAAGAAAAAGGTCCATAAATCATGATCTGATATGAAGTAAATTTTAAAACTGTTAGATGGACATGTTTGCACAGGAAAACTGTGAGTTATTTCTCATAGCTTGATTGCACTCATTTGAATTTAAAAAAAAGAGCAAATGCAGACAATGCTCAAAATTAAACATGATGCACATGATGCCTTATGTATGCTCTGAACAATGACATGCACAAATTTGGGGGCCTGGCAGTATTCAGGCCTGAATTGTTGACGTTAAGGAGAAAAGAAATAAAAATTTACAGGCACGAAGGTTATCCTTTTTAGTTGGAATGCTATACATGAAAAATTGACATAATTCATGTTAAATGATATTCTAACAACATTATTCATATTGTAGGACTTCGCAGTATTGCAAAAAAAAATTTATGCTTTTAATCTGAGAAAATACATACTAATACATTTAGGCCTCCTTTGGATTGAAGGAAAAATTTTCCTTTCCTGCGTTTTTCCTGTAAAATTGAACTGTTCCTGTGAAATTCCTGTGCGATTCTTGTGAAATTCCTGCGTTCCAAAGGAGGCCTTAATCTTAGATTTATGTCCATATCAAAATAGCTCATGACCATGAATCTGAAGGAATCATATTGTTTATAACTTATATGTAGTTTGACTTAACAGTCTCTTAGAGCCAAATCATGTAAGTACATATGTATATCTCCAGGGTAAATAAATGAGAACATCAAAGAAGAAGGAATGACTAGTGGCAAAGGACTTACAGCATGAAGCAACGGAGTAATGAGATGTCCAGTGCGCCGAGATTGAACAGGGCGTACATGTCACCAAAGGACACAAGAAAATAGTTCGGCGCAGACAGAAAGTGATGTTCATGTACCTGAGCACAATTGACTTAGGCTTCTTGTCCATCACTCGTTGCATGTAGTAGTTATGCAGCTGAATACACGCTGCTCCTGCCCTGCAAAGCTCATCTGCAGTCAGCAAGGCCTTGCCAGGCTTGTACTTAGGGTTGTCTTTTATCCATGCGTCCGCTATCTTCTTTGGTGTACTTTTGTTCCCACTTTGTGCCTTGTTCTTTGGTGAGCTTTCTTCCCATGCTGTGCAGGCTGACGTGGAGGACGAAGGGGCAAAGTTGGCACATTTGCTGCTGACTTAGAACAAGAAGGCTGGCATGAAGCAACCACATCTGGTGGTGGCTTAGATAGTTCAGGCTAGAATGAAGCTGCCATAGCTTGTGATGGCTTAGCAGATAGTGGAGGAGGCTGGGGTGAAGCTTCCACACGTGGTGAAGCTGCTACATGCTGAGAATGTGGTGCTGGTGATGAATCCGGTGTGGACGCATCAGTAGTGACAACTATGATGTGAGCCCTTCTCCACTGAACCCTTCCTTACCGAGCATCCCCGAGAGTGACGGTCTGATCATCGGGTGGGAACTCCAATTTAAAGTTGGTTGAATCATCATATACATGATCCAAAACCACCACAGCACAGCCTTGATAGAGGTTGCACCACAGCACAGCCTTGATGATCCAAAACCACCACAGCACAGCACAGCCTTGATGATCCAAAACCACCACAGCACAGCCTTGATGATCCAAAACCACCACAGCACAGCGAATAACCTGTAAATCAGGAAACACCCATCCCTTAGCAACCTCCATCACACGACCACCTGCATTGTACAAGAGGTTGCACTTTGCCAGACTCTTCAAACGATCAATTGTATCCAGTGAAGGAATAGGAGCTGATTGCGAGGCCGGTGATGGAGGGCTATTAACATTTTGATTCCCAACAGAGGAGCTGCTGTTGTACCCTACTGCATGTGGGGTAGAACACAGAACCAGTAGCTCCAACGGGAGTTGTAGGCCCAGTGTGTCAAGCCAAGGTCTTAAAGACCCAAGAACATTTTGTGCGGCACGCTGAGCAATAGCTTCTTCATCCTCCTTGGATATTGTCTTCCTCTTCTTCTTCTTCCACATATTCCGGTCATCAGGAAAGCCGTTCTTCCAGCCCTTGCTACTTGACACAGCCCGAAGACGACCTCTATGCTCTTTGTTTTGAAGTCCCCATGACAAATGGCCATCCTCTCTATAGCCAACAAATGATTAGTCGCTTGCTAACTGTAGAATCCTGTCTGCCACTTGTTGGACCTTCAGGCTTTGAAAGACGATCTCTCCACTTTCATTTACGTAACCCCTTGCACGTAGATAAGCCTCTGCGCGTCCTGGAAATTGCTTCCAAGTGTTTACACGACCTTCCGCAGCATACTGGGCAAGCTCTTGTCGGTCCTTCCATGGCTTGCCTTCAGCTGTAGAAGCTTAAGAATTGCATACAGTCAGCTATATGTAGCCTTGCAACCAGGAAAGAAAGGCCTCTTGGACTCTGCAATCAATTTCTGAAACTTCGCAAGCTCACCATCATTATACTCATCATGTCATTCGGCATCGGGCAACATCTCACTAACATTTTCAACAGAATCCACCATGTCTCATCGCTCAAAGCTAGTGCATCTGCCTCAGAGTTGTCACGATCTATGTCACCAAATCGGAGTTCTTCATCCATGTCAATAGAAGGGACTCCTTGACTCGAACGATTGGCTGGCAGTGGGCACCTTCCACCTCCTCTTCATTTTGGCCTTCCTCACCATGCATATTCCAGCATGTATAATTTTTCTTGAATCCATGTGTAATATATTATTACCATCTTAGTATTTGAAGGTCCAAAGGAGCCACCACGTTCGCTCCCAAGGCCACGAAATTACCACGTTAATCAGAAAAAAACAAAGAAGTGAACCGTTGGATTTTATGATGATCTAATGGTCAGAATTAAAGCAATAGTCCAGATAAAAATACTATTGAAATTCGGACTGAAAATAAAAGGGAAGAAAAACGAACTGCAAAACACTACGGAATTCTGGGTCCAATGTATAGTTACGAGGGGAAGGATAGAAAAAAAAACAAGAATAATTGTTTCCAAGCCAATATTAAGGACTTTGTCCGGATTACTACAAATAGTAGGAGTTTCATCAATCATGCGGATCCAGATTGTAACTGAAGAATTTTTTATAGTCCCAGAGAGAATTTCGTATCAAAAGAAGGGTTGGACTCTTAATTCCTTGATTGACTCACGCTTATTTCCATCCATACATATACTTGATGAAGAGGGAAAAACGGATCGAGAGTGATTTTACAGGAACAACGCGGCCAAGTATTCGATCTGCTGGCGTGGTCCATCACGATTGTGGAGCTCCACGAGCGCTACTGCCTACTGGTGACAAATTGCACTCTGATCGCGGCCATGAAAGGTTTCCAGTACGCCGACGACATGATCTGGATCACCGACACACGAGCGTCCTACCCAAGACAAGCTTCCACGGCCACAGTGGCGGCGCGGCGCGGCGCCACCGTAGGAGCCGCTGCCCAAGAAGATCCTCGACCATGATAGGTCGTCTGGGTTCTGGACATCCTGTCGTGGCAGCAAATTGCCAGCATCTCGCTGATGGAATGCTCGCCTCTGCTCTTCCGTGCAGTTGCGTGGTGCTGCTCGGCGACCTCAACAACCGGATCGCCATGGTGAGGGCTGTACAAGCCGGTTCGGAAGAAACCGTCTAAGAAACTGTTACTGTTCACGTAGGTGTTCATGAACAGTAATCTAAGTATGATGAACAGTAACTGGAGTACTGCGCTCGCTGGCCCTCGCCCATGGACGCTGCCGTGGGGCATCAGCTGGTGCAAGCTGCTGGAGAAGGACGAGCTGCTTCTGGAGCTCTGCAAGGGCCGGCAGTTCAACGGCTGCTGCAAGGGTGCCGTCACCTACCCACCAACCTCTAAGTACCACCGGCATTCGGACCAGTTCTACTGGTGCACCGTCGACGATGGCAGCGCCACCGGCGGCAACAACCGTCATCGGGGCGCCGGCATGGTATGAGACTATGACTCCCGACACTAGCACATGTATCTCCGGGCTCGAATCGATATTGCGAATGACATCATGTTTCACACGTACTGTTACTGATCAAAACACGTCGATGCAAGCTCGCAGAGCACAACCCATGAACGTGTGATATTTATCCCTTTTTTTTTCTTTTGAACTTTGGATCCCTTGGAATCTTGCATGCTGCTTATGGATGGACATATGGCCTGCCCCAAATCTCGAATAATATTTACGTATCAAAGTTAAGGAGTGGAGAAGAATCACCTGTTCAATATCATCAGTTTTGTTCAAAGTTAACGTGTAATATAGGTTTCAGTTTGACAGTTTCACCGGAAGCACAAAGAAGGTCTGATGGATCTCCCAGCTAACAGCGACGACTTAAGATGATTTTTCGAACAAAAGTTTCATAGTTTCGGACGCTGATACATCGTCCAAGGAAGCACGCTCTACCGCCAGGTGCACTGCATATGCTGATCACGTTATTCATGAGGATGAACATGATTGTTGTAAGTTGCAACCAAAACGCTAATGATGCTTTTACTGTGATAATCCCAGAGGCGACATAGGCGTCTTCTGCCTGTAGGTACAGCCGGGCAGGTCGGCAGGATGTTTATGACATGGCGCATGACAGCAACAAGTATGGTAGATGAGCGCTCAATCAGTATATCAGTGAAGAAAAACAGGCACGTAAATTATGTTTTTTTTTCTTATCTTAGTTTTTGAGAAGATAAGTAAAGGCATGTGGAGAGGCAAATAGACACATGCCACAGGATACATTTTGGGCTAGGATTTGATTTTGGAGCACAGAACGTGAGTTTAAAAGAAACATCATGTCTC
The DNA here is from genome assembly GCA_012490785.1 of Eragrostis nindensis. Taxonomy (NCBI): domain Eukaryota; kingdom Viridiplantae; phylum Streptophyta; class Magnoliopsida; order Poales; family Poaceae; genus Eragrostis; species Eragrostis nindensis. The sequence continues at coordinate 38,862 of JAAXCT010002362.1, read as the reverse complement.
TCTTAAGCTAAAAGAGACATGCAATATTTTCATGCCTAGAGAAGAATTTATCATCAATCCGATATAAACAACCTAACTACTAATCTCTTAGTTCTCAAAAGCTTAGTGGTTCTAAGTTCTAACCAATTGGCATACCCTATTTATGGTTTATAATATAGGCCTGGAACAAAGAAAAAATTTTATAATGATATGAAATGTGTGCTATTAGAAGGTGTTTTTCAGAAAATTCTCGCTGAGATTGAAAAGGTGATGATAATGTGCAGATGAAATTTGGTAAGGGCAGTACATTGCGTTTTTGAACATATGAAGTGCCTTCATGTTGCCATTTCAGATTATTTTATTAAAAGTAACATAACTATGACATATCCTTATCTCACTCATCTGCTTCTGCCGTCGACTCAATTAGTCAAATAAGGTGTCAAAAATACATAGCGCATCAATAAATATCTACAAATATTTACAGGAATATCAAACTAATGATTTTGTATGTACGGAGTCTGAGATACATACTCCTCTCAAATTAAAAATATTGTCTTATATCGTCACTTTTGTCCAATATATTGTTGTGCCATATATAAACCTTATAAAAGACCAAAAATATTTAAATAGTCAGCCCAATATCCTACATACAAATCGAGAAAGAATAGTTAAGGATGTAGAGTAAAAAAATGTGTTTCCAAATTAAGGGCTTTATGAAAAAGTTATAATTTTTGGAACAAACAAAAATCAATCTCAGCGAAATTGTGTAAACTGATAAATTCTCGACGAACCTTGGACTAAAGTAAAAAGTCTAGCCGCGCAATGTGCGCGGGCCATCTTGCTAGTTAGGTGTATTTCAAGCACATCCGGCTCACAAAACTTCTTTTGGTTGTTGCAATCACGACACGGACAGTTCATTGCCTTTTTCTTCTTGTCTTTCATATCCTTTATACCAACTCTAACGAATGACTTCACCCCCTTCAGGTAGTCCTCGCACATCTTGCTGGGATACATCCAAGTTCGATCCATCTACACAAGCAATTGCATCTATAATCAATAATGGCTATATATGTAATGAAAAAAAGTGATTAAGTATCACATAAAAATCCATTGAATCATTGGTGGCACGAGAAAGATCAATCAACATAATATCTAATCTTATAGAATTTCAACTCACATGCATCTTATTTTGACATATGCATTCCATTTTGACATAGAGATCTAGAAAACAAGGAAAAAAAAAAGAAAGAGACAAGAGACACACCTTAGCCACCAAGAGACAACACAAAAGCCGAGTCAGCCCGTCACCTAGTCTCGGTCACCAACCTTCTTCGGATACGACCAACGTGATACATCTACATACATAATTGCATTTATAATCATGGATTGGTCTATATAATGAAAATCTTGTAATTAAGAGTATCATGTAAAATTCCATCAAATCAATGGTGGCATGAGGAAGTTTGAAGAACACAATATCAAATCTAACACAATTTCAGAACATATGCATCCAATTTTCATATATGCGGGAAAAATCCCGAAATTGAATAACACACATAGAGATCTAGCAAAAAGAAGAGAACGGAAGAGGAAAGAGTATAAAACACACCTTAAGGGGGCCAAGAGACAATACAAAAGGAAAATCAGACAGGATTTAGTTGAATTTCCAATACATGGCGAAAAAATCGCCTAGGAACCGACAGGGCAGAGCTTTGGGAGAGAAAAATGGGGAAAGGGGTGGTTGCTCGATCAGAATTATTGGCCCAGACTAATAGGTGACGGGCAACATCAAAGGTCGTCACCTATATATTTGCAGAAAGGTTGACGGGCACTAATGTCGCCAGTCACCTATAAATATCGGTTTAACAGGTGACGGGCCACATCAGAGCCTGTCAACCATATGTCAGTCAAAGATGACGGTCGGTAATGTCGCCCGTCACCTTATAGAACACAATGGGAAAGTGGTGGTTGCCCGATCAGAATTATTGGCCCAGACTAATAGGTGACGGGCAACATCAAAGCCCGTCACCTTTCTGAACACAATGGGAAAGTGGTAGTTGCCTGATCAGAATTATTGGCCCATACTAATAGGTGACGGGCAACATGAAAGCCCGTCACCTATATATTCGTAGAGAGGTGACGGACACTAATGTCGCCCGTCACCTATAAAGCTCTGTCTAATTGGTGACGGGCCACATCAGAGCCCGTCACCCATATGTCAGTCAAAGATGATGGGCAGTAATGTTGCCCGTCACCTATTACCCTCCACCACCTGCACAGTCATGCTATCGGGTGACGGGCAGCGAAGTGGCCTGTCACTCTTCCGTTAAAGGTGACGGGTTAACAAAGCCCGTCACCTATGTGCCCGTCACCTTTAGCCAGTTCTTACGTAGTATCAAACGTGGCATTTTCTCTTCGTCCCAACGTCATCGATTGATGACAATATGAAGAGAATACAATAAACAACTATACTTGCTCATCCCAAATTAGAGCTTACACTCTGAGAGATCAACTATACGCTAAACAAACTCAATGAAGGGATTGGGTGGGGTAGGGGGTGGGGGGGGGGGGTTTCTGCATATGGTTACATAGAGCCTGTTTACATTCATCGTTGGCTGGACTGCAAATGACCAACCATATTTGTTTGCATGTAACCATATAATATGCACCAATTATGTAGTTATTTTATTGTTCCCATGTCGCAGTCATTGATCAAAGTTACGGATGGCTAGGAAAAGATGATAATGATAATGCAAATGAAGGAGGGGACGCCAACCGGTGGATAATTTCTTTCCCCTTGGTTGTTCAAGTACATGTATATGATGACTAGAAATTGAACATTGATTCTCTATTATGCATTGTGTTATCAGGTCTTATTTTTGTATTTATATAATGCCAAAGCATATAAATGTGCTGACTATTATGAATTGTGTTACCAGGTCTCAGTTTTGTATTTTAAGATACATAATGCCAAAGCATATAAATGTGCTGACTATTGTATGCTCATGCACATGACTGGAAGCTGATATGCACGTCGACGGTAATATGCATGATGAGCAGGCGAAGTTGGAAAACAAGTTAGAAAGATGACCAGCCAAAGTTATGACAAGCAGGTGAGCGAGGGTGAGAACGCGTGAGAGCGATAACCAATACCCGAGAGTAATGACGAGAGGGTGAGCCGGAAAACCAATAGGAGCAAAGCAAGAAAAGGAGGTGAGGAGAGTCTTGTACGAGGGAGCGACGAGCAAGCAATTTAAACAACAAGTTGAGCGATAACCAACCTACCAGCATGGCCAGAAGGCGAGAGAAGCAATGGAAACGATACATGAAGAAAGTAGCCTCTGCACGAAGACGCGAGTAGACGGGATGGATAACAAGTAAGCACAACGACCAACCGAGCAACGTCACGAACAAGTGAGCCCTAAGATGACAACCAGCTCAGTGTCGTGACGAATAGGTGAGGAACCATGTGACTGTGGAAGAAAGCATATACAAGTTTATAAATTACAATCAATTGTTATTAGGAAAACAATCAACTGAAACTAATAGTGATAAAAAATAATGATAAAATAACCATAATTAATAAGACATTTAATATAATTCAATACTAGCTGCGAAAATGCGCATGCCAGACGCGGATGCATGAGGCAGGGCGGGGCCAGGGTGGTTCTCTGGTGTCAGCGGACACCAATGGATCCTGGTAATCTCCACGGTAATTGGTTGAGACAATGATCTAATTATCCTTCAGGGTAAGGAACGGTTAATTACAAGAACTAGGTGAAAACCACGCGCGTTGCTGCGGGACAATGAATCTTTTTTTAAGAAAAAAACAACAATGAGCATATTGCATAAAAAAGAACAAAGATTGATTGGTAAGAAAAATTTAAATGGAACGATCAATGGTGTCACTTCTTAGCTCTTATATTGCAAAATTTCTTAATTAGTCACTGAATATGAATATTTGAGCCCAGTCAATATACCTTGAGATTGCGCCTTCGGCCCTTTGGAAAATCACACACGTAGGTAGAATGCAAGCCAATTAACTGTTAGTATAGAAATCCATGCATCAAGCTGCGGCTAAAGCCCTGTTTGTTTAGAAGAGAGAATATGGATTGCGGACTGGACTCAGGAGCAACATTCGTGTTTGGTGTGATTCTCAAATATGCTAAAAAGACTACGTGAACGTGAGGACACTTGGTCCTTTGTATAGGAATGCCCGAGCAGAGTAACTCAGCGGAGAGCGATTAGTGGACGATTAATTCCATCAATGGCATTGGTATCTTGATTGTACCGTGGTGGTGGGAGTTACTAATAGTGTTGACACACAAAGTAAAATAGGGGCCGTGATGGCAGGAGTTTATGTGGCTAGTTACTACACGAAGTAAAGAAAGAGTGCATGGGAGACTATGATTTGACGGACACGATGCTTTGTAGACTATGATCTGATGGCTGAAATTTTTCAGGTGATGTGGCCTCATGAGGAGCCAGCTTTATAGCAATTAGTGATTGTTAGTGGGTTGCGCTTATATAGTATATATAGATTAGGTTTGATCCATCTTTATTGTTTAATTGGCTCATATTAAGGCATATTAACACTAATAGTTAGAGGTAGCAAGGTCTTTCCGCTTCACATCAAATATGTCTGACATTTTCTAGAATGGCATTTATTGTGAGACTGAGGGAGTAACTCAAGTTTGTTAGATTGCATACATGCATGATATCTCAAGTTTGTCGGTATTATGGTCTTCCCTAGAGCTCTCTATAAAAAAATTGACCCACAAAAAACCTGATCTTTTTTTTTAATAGAACAGACTTTCCGTTAAACCATTAGCGCTGCAGAATCGCGATCAACCAAAGACTGAATACAAGTAGGTAGCATGTCCAATATTGGATCATCCTGACCAGAACACTCCTTCCCTAATGATGCCAAGGAACGAGCCACACTATTAAAAAAACCTGAACTTTCTAGTGAGGAACCGGGAAATGTAGTGTCATCTGACTGACTATAGAAAAACATGCCAATAAAGATGTTCTTGCCAAATCATCATCATAAAGGAAACAAGCATGTAACGCCACGTTTGAGATTTGGTTTATATGCTCATCATACGTGAGCCAAAACAACGACTTACCACGCTGATTCCAAGGTATAAGTTAAAAACGAAAAAGGAATGAGAGAGAGAGAGAGAGAGAGAGAGAGAGAGAGAGAGAGGCATCAAGTGTCTTTTATATACATACTTTGGAGTTTCTCGTCATCTCCTTAGCTGGCAGTTGTTGAAGCTGATCTATCAGAAAAAAAGTGTATACAAACTATGAAGTGGTGAAAAAGAAATAAAGCTGGCAGTTGTTGAAGCAGGATCCATCAAGTTATGCCTTACTTGGAATCTAGTCATTGTGTTAGCAGAAGAGTTAGCGGAAGGATTGGGAGATGCATCTGAAAATTACGTAGTGGAATTTGTGATGGGTTTCAGACCAAACAACTCCAATACAGGCTTCCAGTTCAGAGATAACCCAATATGGAATATCAAAAAGTGTATACAGCTTTTTTTTTAGATTACACAGTATAACTCAGACACTCACAACGCACGCACACTCACCCTTATGAACACGTACGCAAACCCTACCCCTATGAGCATCTTCGAAGACCACTAGTGGAATTCACCCGTTTCCCTAGAGTTCTCATTGTTTCCCTAGAGTATTTTTGAGATTCCTAGGGAAAGATAGTTTCCCTACCGTCTGTTTAGAAATTCTAGGGAAAGACAATCGGTCCCTAGAGTCTGTTTACAAATCCTAGGGAAATCACAGGGTACCATTCCCTAGGCTTCTACATCCTTTCCTAGGGAAATCACAGGGTAGCATTTCAAACCAGGTCCTTATCCATTCCTCACCACACGAACCACTCGTTCCCCCAATCTCTCTCTCATCACAACAGGAGACATTGGTTCTCTCATCCACTCTCTCGCGCCGGCGTTGGTGGCGACGACCAACGACGCCGACGAGGCGCCGCCCTTCGCGGGGACCTGCTGCATACAGTAGCCTTCCTGGAGGCAGTGCCCGAGCTCGGCATGGGGCTCGGCCTCGACGTCGTCGGCGACGGCGGTCCCACCTCGACGCGGCCGCCGGCGAAGATGTCTTGTGCGCTGCTGAGCCGGCAAATTCTAGAGATTGACGAAGTCACCACTGGCGCCTCGCTGTCGACTGGAGCATCGCTTACCACTGAAAGCACAAATGCCGTTAAATCCTTGAAAATTCGCTCCCACAAGGAGTCGAATCCAGGACCTCAGGTGCTACCTAGGCTCTTGTAACCACTAAGCTACAGGCCCTTTCGCAAAAGTGTATACAGCTGCCAAGCTGACGGACATCCTGGTGGGCATGGTCCTCTAACTGATGCCCTTCTTTTGCATCAATCTGTATAGAGAAAGAAAAGAAAATGACTCGCTGATGCTATGGACTGGATATGCATGTGGGCGTCGGATGGAATGCGAGAAAAATATGACCCATAACGTGCTGTAGAAAAAATAGACGACTTGCTGCCCTGACCCAGGTGTTCGATCTAATCTGTGTGGGCCCTCGGTAATTTTGCATCCACTGGTCAAGCCTTCCTTCTATAAAGAGCATCCATAGATAGGGAGAACCCTGCAGATCGAAGCACCCCATTCTGAAACCTGCAAGCTCCATTCACATTTCTTTGCTCTTTTTGCGACCAACATGGCGGCCGTGCTGGACGCGTTCGCGTCCAAGCTGGCGAACATCCTGGTGGGCATGGTGAAGGAGAAGGTGGAGATGCTCCTCGGCGTGCCCGGCGAGATCACCAAGCTGGAGACGATGCTCGGCGACATGAGTTGGTTGTGCGCCCCCGATCAGGGCGCGGATCAGACGGGGAACGACTCGTAGGAGTCGTTGTGAGATCAAACTAACATTCCCCCTTGATCGCAACTTCCCTTCCTTTAACTCATACTTTAAACTTGATACTTAACTTTAGACAACCATCTCATTGCAGATAGGTGCATAGAGCATGCCTCGTCATGATAGAGTATACTACCAGATTAACAGCCACAATACACTTTCTCCACTTTGAAACAGTTCTTTTCTAGGCCCTTATTATCCAGTGATCATAGGGTCTCCTTTAAACCCATGCGGCTAAATGTTCTCTGAACACATTGGGTGGTAAGCCTTTTGTGAGCGGATCCGCTAGCATTTCCTCTGAAGGTATATGCTCAAGACTTATGTGATCATTCTGGATTTCTTCTTTCACAACATAATACTTAATGTCAATGTGCTTGGAAGCTTCACTTGACTTATTGTTGTGAGCATAAAACACTGCGGGTTCATTGTCGCAGTACATCTTGAGTGGTCTTTCAATGCTGTCAACCACTTTCAACCCGGGTATAAATTTCGCAACCACTTTGCCTGCCCCGTGGCCTCATAACATGCTATAAACTCTGCATACATCGTAGATGAAGCAGTAATACTTTGCTTTGAGCTTCTCCATGAGATAGCTCCATCTGCTAGGGTGAAGATATAACCTGATGTGGATTTATTATCACCACATTACCCCCAAAATCTGAATCTGAATACCCTTTAATCTCTAGGGAATCAGTTCTTCTATACGTTAACATGAGGCTTTTAGTGCCTTGCAAATATCGCAAAGCCTTCTTAACCATTTTCCAGTGTTCTAATCCTGGATTATTTTGAAATCTTCCAAGTACCCCGGTAACAAACGCTAAGTCAGGGCGAGTACATACTTGAGCATATTGTAAGCTTCCGACAGCTGAAGCATATGGAACCGCTTTCATTTGATCGATCTCATATTGGTTCCTGGGACATTGAAATTTCCTAAATCTATCGCCCTTGACTATTGGAGCAGGCGTAGGTTTACTCGCATGCATACCATATTTTCTTAGAACCTTTTCTAGGTATGTTTTCTGCGAGAGTCCTAATACCCCCTTTCTTCTATCTCGATGAATCTCAATTCCTAAAACGAACGATGCTTCACCAAGATCTTTCATATCAAAATTTGAGGGCAAAAAACTTTTCGTCTCCAGAAGTAGATTCAAGTCACTACTAGCTAGTAGGATATCATCCACATACAGGATAAGAAAAATAAATTTCCCATTCTTAAACTTTGCATAAATGCAATTGTCCTCTATGTTTTTACTAAACCCAAACTTACTTATAGTTTCATGAAACTTTAAGTACCACTGCCTAGATGCTTGCTTTAGCCCATAAATGGACTTTTAGGCGGCATCCCATATTTTCTTTTCCTTCCACAACAAAACCCTTGGGTTGAGCCATGTAAACATTTTCATTTAAATCCCCATTAAGGAACGCCGTCTTTACATCCATTTGATGTAATTCTAAATCGTAGTGCGCCACTAAAGCCATTATGATTCTAAAAGAATCCTTGCATGAGACTGGGGAATAAGTCTCATTATAATCTATTCCTTCTCTTTGAGTGAAACCTTTCGCCACAAGACATGCCTTATATCTCTCTATCTTCCCTTGGGAGTCATATTTGATTTTGTAGACCCATTTACAGCCTACTGTGGTGACTCCTTTAGGAATTTCTTCTAAGTCCCAAACCTTGTTGGTACTCATGGATTTCATTTCATCTTCCATGGCTTCTCGCCATTTCGATGCATCAGCACTTCTCATGGCTTCTTCAAAAGTAGTGGGCTCACCATCCATTTGTGCTTCTTCACATTCATAGACCTCATAGTCGCTAGGAATGGCTGGTTTACTTATTCTTTGAGACCTTCTAGGGGCCTCTATGGTTGGCGCTACTTGAGGCTGTTGCAGCTCCTCCTCTTGTGGGGCAACGTTTTCTGTAGGCTCCTGAAGGACAGGTTCCTCATTTGTGCTCGTTGACGCCACATGAGAACTAACAATAGGTGCTGTCACCTCAGTGTCACGCACAGACGGTGCAGCAGCAGCAGGCGGCAAGAAGAAAGGCTCTTGAGTCATAGGAATGGGCGCAAACACCCGTTTCTCCTCAAGCAGGGCCGTCGATGAGCATGGGCGAGGTGGGCGACGGCACAGGGCCCCCAAAAAATTGGGGCCTCCAGTTTAAGCTTCTCTCATGGCAACCATTGTGTTCAAGCGTTGCATCTATGATGTATTTTCGAATTTGACTGAGATAATTGATGGAGGAGACAGTAAGCACTCCATTTTGCTTGTTTATTGGGTCTCGACCATTCAATAGCATCCCGATGGAAGCTCCTGTTCTCAACAATGGTGGAGGAAGAGAGAGAGTAACCGTCTAGAGGATGAAGAAGCTCTAGCCTGGGCCAAATTGGGCCGAAAATAGGAGAAGTGGGTGCCTGGGCTGTATTTGCATTTTGAACCAAAGAAAAAGGAGAGGAGTGGGTTAGTAATTTGGGGGCCCCATTTTGCAATTTGGACTGGGCCCCCAAATTCCTGGAGACGGCCCTGCCTCAAGATAAACTTCTCGAGCTGCCATGCTTCCCCTAACCATGTCATCTTCCAAGAAAACAGCATGTCTCGTTTCTACAAATTTAGTATGTCTATTAGGGCAATAGAAACGATAACCTTTAGACTTTTCTGGATAGCCAATAAAATGGCAACTCACTGTCTTGGGATCTAGTTTCCCAATGTTTGGGTTAAACACTTTGGCCTCAGTTGGACAACCCCACACACGGAAATAACCAAGTGAGGGCTCTCTCCCAGTCCATAACTCATATGGTGTCTTCTCTACAGACTTACTGGGGACTCGATTAAGAATATGTATGGCGGTTTTTAAGGCCTCCATCCACAACTCAATCGGTAGAGTGGAATAACTTATCATGCTTCTCACCATATCCATAAGGGTACGGTTTCTTCTTTCTGCCACTCCATTCTGCTGAGGCTCCCCCGGTGTGGAGTATTGAGCTACTATGCCATTTTCCTGCAGAAACCCTTGCAAAAGGTCCAGGAGCTTAGCCATATGGGGTATGACGACCGTAGTACTCCCCTCACGGTCGGATCTGACTATTTTAATCTTTAAGTTGTGCTGATTTTCTATTTCAGCCTTAAATATCTTAAATTTATCCAGCGCTTCTGAACGCTCCTTAATTGGATAAATATAGCCATAACGCGTATGATCATCTGTGAAGGTAATAAATGAATCAAAACCATCCACAGATCTCACAGGAAAAGGACCACATATATTTGTGTGGATTATTTGTAAAATCCCTGTGCTTCGTTTGGCATCTTTCTTAATTTTCTTAACGTACTTGTCCTTAATGCAATCGATGCATTGCTCAAAATCTGAAAATTCTAAGGGCGGTAGAATTGAATGATGAACTAAACATTCTATTCTCCCCCTAGAAATGTGGCCCAAACGACAGTGCCACAGTTTCGAAGATACATCATCAATTCTCTTTCTCTTGTTACTCTTATAGGAGGCATCCACGTTCTCTGTGCATACTACGTTCACATTCTCACAAAGTGATAACAAATATAACTTGTCTTGTCGGAAGGAAAGACCAACACACTTGTTCTTAAACTTAATCTCACATTGTGCATTACCAAAATTACAAGCAAATCCATCGCTATCCAAGCGAGAAACACTTATTAAATTTCTACGCAAAGAGGGAACATAAAGCACATCTCGAAGACGAAGTACAAAGCCATCCTTCAACTTCAATGGGAGTTCTCCTATGGCTTCAACGTCCGCTTCAAGTCCATTAGAGTTGCTTCAAGTCCATTAGCAACTCTAATGGTTCTTTCTCCTCTTCGCAGGATCCTCCTCGTATGGAATCCCTGTATAGAATTAGCAACATGAGTAGTTGCACCTGAATCAATCCACCATGTGGACTTAGCATAACTTAAATACAAGGATTCATCTACAAATGTAATAGTGTCCTCACCATTCTTAAGCAGGTGCCTCAGGAACAGAGGGCAATCCTTCTGATAATGCCCTTCCTTCTTGCACCACTTGCATTGGTTCATGTTGACCATTGGTGCCTGGCTTGGTCCTTGCTGGTGATCACTCTGTGGAGCCTTGCCCTTTGAGGAGTTGTTCTTATAGTTGGAGTTCTTGTTAGGGAAACTCCTCTTCTTATTGTTGTTCTGCTTGAGGTAGTTTATCTCACCACCTCTCAGATTCTTGTTCCTTTCCTCCTCTTGCACACATTGTGCAACAAGCTCCTCCATAGTCCACTTCTCTTTCTGTGAGTTATAGTTGACCTCAAAGGCCTCAAACTCCTTTGGCAGCGAAGCAAACACCAAATAGACAATGAAATCAGGAGGTAAAGGGATGTCCATTGTTGCAAGCTTAGCTGCCCAGTTATTCATCTTCAAGATGTGCTCTCTCACACCACCACCAGTGTACCTCTCATTGACTAACCTCTTGATAAGAGTGGATGCATAAGACTTTGAAGAGCCAGTGAACTGGCTCTCCACTTTCTGGAGGTACTCCACTGCAGTGGTGTAAGGATCATGTGACCGAGAGGGGGGGGGGGGGGGGGGTGAATCGGTGCACTCTAGAATCTATTTCCAAACACTCACACCCAAGCAACTCCTAGTGATTAGTTCTACTAACAAAGTAAAGCACACTAAGGAGTATCCTTAACCTATATAGCTAGTGGATATAGATAACACAAGCACACCACACTAGCAATCTAGCCCAAGATATAGATAGCGGAAGACTTAAGCTAGGCAAGGCAAGGCAACTCGATAACTAGAGACAAGGCAACCAAAGATACTAGGCACACTAAGTAGAGTCCTTAGAGCTACTAGCTAGGCTATGACAAGTAAGCACACGAGCAAGGCAAACAAGCAATACTAATGAAGCTAGTAGGTACCAAGGTAAACACACAAGCAAGGTAAGAGCACAACTCAAGTACTACAAGCAATCATATATAGTGTGATAAGTAAATGCGAGTAGTAAAGGAGAAGGGATAGAGAATGCTCATGATGTTTTCCCGTGGTCTCGGAAGGATGGCGCCTTCCCCTACTCCACGTTGGGTCACTCCCGCCGGAGTCTCGACCCCGTTCCTCCGCTCGATGGCGATCCCACCAGGGCCGTCTCCAGGAATTTGGGGGCCCAGTCCAAATTGCAAAATGGGGCCCCCAAATTACTAACCCACTCCTCTCCTTTTTCTTTGGTTCAAAATGCAAATACAGCCCAGGCACCCACTTCTCCTATTTTCGGCCCAATTTGGCCCAGGCTAGAGCTTCTTCATCCTCTAGACGGTTACTCTCTCTCTTCCTCCACCATTGTTGAGAACAGGAGCTTCCATCGGGATGCTATTGAATGGTCGAGACCCAATAAACAAGCAAAATGGAGTGCTTACTGTCTCCTCCATCAATTATCTCAGTCAAATTCGAAAATACATCATAGATGCAACGCTTGAACACAATGGTTGCCATGAGAGAAGCTTAAACTGGAGGCCCCAATTTTTTGGGGGCCCTGTGCCGTCGCCCACCTCGCCCATGCTCATCGACGGCCCTGATCCCACCTAGAGCACACTTCACCCTCCGAGTGAAGTCGCGGGCACGTCCCGCCGGGCTCGATCCCGGGTACTCTTCCGGAGGTAAGGCTCCGCACTTGATGCGTGCCAAAGGGCGCTCCACTAGTGATGCTTCTTTCGCACGGGAAGCTCCAAGACCGTGTACAAACTTGTGTTGACTTCCACAATCTCCTTGGACAGCTCAACACCGATGCCTAACCGGTCTAGGCCTCGCCATAGACCAAGAGTAACAGCCCTAGATGACTCTCTCAAGCACACACTAGCCTAGAGATCAAAGGATGCAACTTGTTACTCTCTCAAGCACTAGGATCTCTCCAAATCCTTCTCAAGTGCTTCACACTTCTTCCTCTTGGCTTCTTGGCAGCACCTCCCCTCTTTCCTGGGTCCAAGAGCACCTCAAAGAAGTAAACAACCGACTATATATAGGCCACCAACCTCAAACTAGCCGTTGTCCAAAAGTACCCAGTCTGCGTGATGACCGTACAAAGGACCGTACTGTCCGGTCTCCATCAGACCGTATTGTCCGGTCTTCACCAGACTGGCGTTCAGGGATTGCTGCTCTTCATCTCAAACCAGACCGTATTGTACGGTCTCTAGGCCCGTACTGTCCGGTCTCCACTTCTTCTCAAGCCAACAGAAACTTCTCCTTCTCTGTTGCTCTTCTCCTGTAAGACCGTACCATCCGGTCTCTGACCGTACCGTCCGGTCAACTGTCCGGTCTTCATTCTTCAACTTCCAGAAACTTCAGCTTCTCTGTCTGGATCTTCCAATAGAGACCGTACCGTCCGGTCCCTAGGACCGTACTGTCCGGTCAACTGTCCGGTCTCTATTTCTCCACTTCCAGAAACTTAAGCTCTTCTGTCTGGATCTCCTCTGTAGACCGTATTGTACGGTCTCTATGACCGTACTGTCCGGTCTCTTCTGCCTTCGCAGCTTCGATCTTCTTCTTGATCTTCTTCTTCAACACTTGATCTTCTTGGTTCCTTCAATCCTTTTCTGCCACCCTAGCCCCTGAGAGACTCACCATGCATCCCATGATCTCTATAACTAGTGTGCACTAAGAGAACCACCTCGAACCCTCTAGTCCCGTTTTTCCTATGGACTCAAGCTAACATCTAACCAAGCAACACTCGCTTGGATCTAGCATGTCCTTAGCCTTGATCCATATCTTCTCCGCGACTCCATCAAGTCCGTTCATATGTCGATGAAGGCAACCAATCATCCTTGTCATTAAGTTCATGGTGTGTTGGCGTTCACCACCAACGGACGGAGCTTTCTTCATATGTGACCTATAAGATCTCACAAAGAGTGTTAGTCACATTCATGATTCTCATCCTATCACCAAAACATTCATACCTTGGGGTTTCCCTAGCTCCAATGGTCATGAAGCTTACAAGTGGTGCATGGTGGGATTGCTCCCCTTATACTCTCCACAATGGAGCTCTTGATCACCATCAAACACTTGCGGTTTGACTGATCCCACATCATCCTCACGGGCGCATGGTCACGCACCCGTGTGTTGAAAGCATCATCGCTCTCATTCTCTGCCCTCACAGGGGCAGCAGGTTCTATGGGGCAAGGATCAGTGATAGCTCGATCAATGTTGGACAGCGCAAGTGCCATCTCAAGGGTCTCATGCCACGCCCCATAGTTGTTGCCGTTAAGGGGTGGAATGGACTTGATGCAAGCCATGGGGTCATAAACTGAAAAAAGACATAAGATAGTGAGGAACAATAAAACAAAAAATAATTTGCATGTCTCAATTTAACGTTGGTCAAGATTAAAACATACAAATTTCTGCTACATCAATTCTACATCATCGTTGGACAGAAATAGAATAAATGCATAAAACTCATGAATAAACTTTACGACATTGCTATCATCAACTTTGGTCAGAAAATAACAACATCATAATTCAACTTAAATAAACTTCTCTCCCAAACAAATTTTCCCGTTGGTTCCAATTTTACAAGGGAGATTAACTAAATTTACAGCGGAAAACAGTAGCTTAACTTGCAGTAAAAACTGTACGGAAGCAGTAAAAACACTTATCTACTCTCTGCAAAAATTATCCCGTTGGTTCAAATTTAAACAGAGATCAAACTTAATCAGAAAAATCATTCAAACTGCTTCTGTAAATGAATGAAACTTAAAGAATTTTTGCTACTGTGCATAAACTCGGTCCGGCCCAAAACTTAGAAAATCGTGCAGCCCATACTGCGCGCGTCAGCGCGTGAAAGCGCGAGTAACTGGGCCGGCCCGGCCCGGCGACGGGTTTGATCCCGCCCGCCTCGATCTCAGCCATTCGTCCAGATGGACGGCTGCGCTGCGCCGAGCATCGCATAAAAGCGCGAAAAAACCGGCGCTCCCCCGAAACCCTAGTTCATTCTCTTCTCTCTCGCCTCCTCTTCTCTTCCCGCGACGGCGGTGGGTCCTCGGAGCGGCGCTCCAGTGCGCGCCAGAGGCGAGAGCATGGCGCCGCCTTGAGCCCCTTGGCCGGCGCGCGTGTCCACCCTAGGGTGAGTGCGCCGCCGTCGAGCGGTCTTGAGGCTGTGCCCTATCCCGCGCGCTCGCCGGCGGCGAGTGGCGGTCTTCTACCCGCGCGACGGCGGTGGTGATGACAGTGGCGTAGGAAAACAGGTACACCACCCGTCCTTGCTTTACTTCTAGGGTTAGGATTTGCGATTTGCCTAGGGTTAGGGTTTCGGAGTTGATTCCTTTTCTGTTAATTCTACCTCCTTCTTCCTCTCTTGACAAGAGTGTTGGTGGCGCCGACTCATGGGGTCCCGGCGCCGTCTCTGATCTTAGATCTAGAAAACCTAACCCTAAAACTTGTCTAACCCCGACTGGATCTACAACCTAGCCTGGCTCAAGATACCATTGATAGAAAAAATAACTCTAGGTGTGAGATCCAGAGGGTAAAACTCTACTAGATAATCATGTTCAATCTTGAGAGATCTACCGAGAGGGAGTGAGGGAGAGGAGTTACCGTCGGGCATCGGGTTGGGAGCAGCCGAGGAGCCAGCCATGGCGGCGAGGGTGTTGTCGATCCGGTGGTGGCGTGGTTGCGGACTTCCCGCCGCTTCTGCGCAAACCCTAGATCGGTGGGTTGTAGGTGGGAGTGTGGGCACAGCGAACCTTGGCGTGCGTGCCCCCGGCCACCACCAGTCCTTTTATATGCGCAGCGCGACAGGGGCCCACCAACCATGAGTTGGTTGTGCGCCCCCGATCAGGGCGCGGATCAGACGGGGAACGACTCGTTGGAGTCGTTGTGAGATCAAACTAACACCCTCGGCATCAAAGCCTCTCCAAAAGCCACTTCAAGGTGCTGGACGATCCCAACCATGTTCTTTTCCTTTCGCAACCCTGTTGTTGCACACGAGATTGGGAAGAAGATCCAGGAGCTGAACCAGCGACTCTTGGACCTTGAGAAGAGAAGCTCCCGCTTTGGGTTCATCACCCAAGCAATGAACTCATCAGCTCCTTCCACCAACCAAGCTGCTAATCCTTTGTTCGATAGTGATCGAAAAACCGGATCGGGAATTATCCGATCCGATGTTGTCAGTGAGAAGATTGAGCAAGATACAAAGAAGATTGTTGATTTGCTTATCAAGAAGGTGGATGATCATGAAAGATCAAATGATAACAATGTTGTTGTGCCGCTGCTATCACAGGCACCGGCCGGATAGGTAAAACCACCCTAGCCAAGATGGTTTTCAATGACACTACGGTAAAGGAAAACTTCAACAAGACGATCTGGTTGAGTATTAACAAGAAAGTCAACCATATTAGTGTGCTACAAAATATTATCACTGATCTTGGGAGCGATTATAATGTCTCCGTGGGAGACAAGACACGGCTTGAGAAGGCTTTGAAGGAAGCAGCGTGTAAGAAAAAGTTTCTGTTGGTGATGGACGATGTGTGGAGCGAGAGCGAGAATGTTTGGAGTGAGGTTCTGCGAGAACCACTCAGCCATGGTGCTCCTGGGAGTCGAGTCTTGGTGACCACAAGAAATGTTGGAGTAGCTCGCAAGATGAAAGCACAACTCATTCATCGAGTTGACAAGCTAGAACAAGAAGATGCTTGGATTTTGCTAAAGAAGGAGGTCAGTAACTAACCTTTACATTCTGCTCTGGTACAAATAAATAATTTTGCCATGCACAATATAAATCAAGTGGACCCTAACCCAATCATTGGACAATATTTTTTTTATAATACATATCGGTATTTCTAGATAAGGAAACAGTACAAAGGTACTTACGAATACGGACACATATGAAGATGATACAGTTGTACCACCCACTTTGCACAAAGACTCCTAAAGAAAACAGAAAACAAGAACAAATCCTTGAGCCTTATGCTTGCCGACAGATTCACCAGAAATGGACTGAAAGTGCAACATGTAATTTCTTGAGGACAATACATGTATATGCCTATTCTTACATATGGATGCTGCATTACAATCTTTTTTCAATTGATATATTATCACATTTAGCACAATCTCATTCCCCAGATACATGCTGAATTTGATTTTATAAGATAAAATATTTTTTTAGATTTCAAATCTACTATATATATATATTTGACGACGAAACGGAGCCACCACGTTCGCTCTCAAGGGCTATAAATTCACACGTTAATCCGAGAAAACAAGAAGAGAAAATTACTCACCACTGCCATTATAAAAAAAATTAGTCAGAAACACCCTATAAATATTTATAAAATAGCTAAATTAGGAATAATAAAAAATTGCCAAAAATATGCCTCACACCTATTTCTAAATTACCCACCATGCCATTACGAATAAAAAAAAGCTAAATTTGAAACAATAAAAAATAACCATAAAATCCTTCACACCTATTTCTAAATTACCCGCCATGCCATGAAAAGTCCAAAAAATTTTAACTAAATTCAGATTATAAAAATAGGTAAAAATATCTCTAATTCTTGTTTCTAATTTACCCACATACCATTATGAGTCCAAAATAGCTCAAGTTTAGAATAATAAAAATATTCAAAATGTACTTAATTCCTATTTCTAAATACAACGTTATAAACATACACCGTCATAGGTCTAAATAGCATGGCACATTCTCTTATTTTTAGCATAACATGTTTTCTTCAAAAGATTTCTTTGTAATACGACACGTTCTTTTTTCCTACATTCCATTAGAAGTCCTAAAAATAACTAATTCAGGTTATATAAAATATCTAAAAATATCCCTACTTCTTATTTCTAATTTACCCACATACCATTATGAGTCCAAAATAGCTAAATTTTAGAATAATAAAAATATCCAAAATACATTTAATTCTTATTTCTAAATACACCGTTATAAAAATACAACCCCATATGTCAACTATTGGCACATTCTCTTATTTTTAGCATGACATGTTTTCTTCAAAGATTTATTTGTAGTACGACACGTTCTTTTTTCCTATCATGACATATGTTAGTTGTTTAGCATGGCACGTTTGAACCGACTTCACTTGTAAAACAAAATCAAATACAATGGGTTAGCTAAGACACAATCTAAGATAAATGATAACTCATCTCACACTTAAATTGAAAGATGGTGAGAAATTGTACAATCTATTTCTGTTATTTTGTAAATGTAAAGCATAAAATAAATAATAATATAAAAATATGTTTAATAGTATAGTAGGTTTAGCCGCGCAAATGCGTGAAGAGTCATACTAGTTTGATGTAAAGTAAGACAAAAATTATTCAATTAAAGACAATCCAACATCTTCAGATCTATGGATTACCAAACCGGGCCTATGTATACTCCTCGGGGTGATGCCAGGAAATCGAATCACTAGGGTCTTCTTCTCAACAAGCGAGAGCAGATAGAGCCTAGAGAAGAGAGAACACCAGTGGAAGAAAAATTAGGACAGAGAGTGAGTTGGAGGCAGTGTAATTTAGGGCTTATAAAAAATCACAGGCACAAACCAATATTGAAGAAAATAGCCAGAATTAAAAATATTCTTTGCAAAAAGGGAATTCATTAGTATAAAAGAAAATTGCGTTCATGATTACAAAAGCATCCCAAACAACTCCAACTGCACTGATATGAGAAAAGAAACTTTGAAAGAGTAGCAAATTACACTAACTAGGATCACCATCCTAAACGGATATGCCACTCCGGTCTGAACAAACACCGCCATTTCACCATCCACCACCACCATCCTCATCTCCGGGAAACTGAAACACATCCCTTTCATAAAATAGGGGTAGACTGCCAACCTTCCACACACAAATAAGATGATCCTGCCACATTCGAGCCCATCATTGAACTCATCATCGCCTCCTTCATTAGATCCGTCGTGGGAGAACATAAATCGACCAACATCTTAATGTATGTTACCAGAAACCAAACTTTCACTAGCCCAAAGTTATAGTCAGGAATAATCAAGACAAGAAAATAGAGGGGACGGAGTACATTATTCTCCATCAATGATTATGGCGCCTTCGCCTCGCCACCACCGTTGACAACCTTATCCTCCATTCGTCCATGTCGATGAATTTGCCGCCGCCACATTGCCACCTCCTCCTTTGACCGGACCACTGCATGAACACTAACCCTAACAACCACCGCGGTCGCCGCCAAGAGTGAATGCCATGGGAAGACCTAACTATCTAAACATAGGAATGAACAATATGAATGTCTCAATGGGGGCCTCCCTCCTCCGTTGACAGGCCGCCGGACACGAGAGGGCCGGAATTTTCTTTCGCTGGGAGCTTATGTCGCCGCTGTCGCACAGCCATTCACGTGAGATGCGAGTCACGATAGATCAATAGAAAGAACGGACGTTTTGTTGTGTTTAGGATCAATGCTAAATATGGCAAATTTTGGTATCACATTTATGATGAACAATAATCAAAATAAGTAAATTTCATTAAAGAAAAGAACAAAACGGGCCGGTAAGATCAAATAACGGTTGTGGCCTGTAAAACGGAATTTTGGTTTTCACCATATTTTGGCTGAATTTTGTTTCACTGGCTGGAGGTAGGGTAACTCTGGTTTTCCGCCAGGTGGGCCACTACTGTGTTGGTCTGGGGCGCGAACAAAAGAGAAGGACACGGCCCAACACAATTTTTTTTTAAAAAAAAGGATTGAACTGAACCTAGCTGGTTTTTGGCTAGAATGATTTAGGGGTTTAGGAAAATAGTTTTCCTTTTTCTAGGAGTTAATGTACAAGTTTAAATGTGATTCAAACTTAAATAAAGAATGGAGGAGAAAAATAAAATAAAACAAGTGAAAAAAGCACTTGTGCATTGTCTTAGACTTTTTAGATTTTAATATTCAGTATTAAGTTTTAACTATTTTATGGAATTGACTTACATGTAACTGGATTTGTTGGAATTTTTTTTTGAAAACTTCAAATCAGAGTGGCTTTTTATTATCTTTGAAAATTGGGGTTATTACAAAAAATAATTTACTCATGAACACTTTCAGTCGTCCATGCGTTGTAGTATCCACTCTTTTTGTTTTACATTATCCTCCCGTCTGCTTTTTATTTGCCCGGAGGGAATTATTCTCGTTTCAAAGTAAAGAAGAAACTCTCTCTCTCTCTCTCTCTCTCTCTCTCTCTCTCTCTCTCTCTCTCACCCAGGTGTCGTACTTTGTCCAACAGGCAGCTTTGTATAAGAGTGATGAAGGTGAGATTGACAGATTAGAGGATATCGGGATGGGGATTGTGAAAAAATGTGATGGCCTGCCACTAGCAATTAAGGCTGTTGGAGGACTGCTTCTTAACAAAGGTAGCACAAGAGGTGTCTGGGAGGATGTTTGTAACCATTACATTTGGTCGATAGAAGGAATCAATGAAGATATTAACAGAGCGATCTATTTGAGCTATGAAGAGTTGCCCTCGCACTTGCAGCAATGTTTTTTGTTATGTTCATTGTTCCCCAGAGATGAATTAATCGGACTTGACATCGTAGTCCAGCTTTGGATGGCAGAAGGTTACCTACAAAACAAAACAAGTTCAAAGCAACCAGAAGATTTAGGATTAGATTACTACAAAGAATTGATTTCGAGGAACCTTTTAAACCCAGACGAAAAATACTATGATCAACAAGCCTGCGACATGCATGATGTTGTCCGCTCATTTGCAAAGCACATAACAAAAGTACGTGTCAATGAAGGGCAGAGTGCTAACAGCACTCTTAGTACTTTGAAGCTTCGTCACATATCCAGATCAACCAAGGAAGTGGATTGGAATTCTTTCCAAAAACAAGTTGCAGTTAGGACACTAATGTTAGTTGGAAGCAGCACTGTTCACTTGAAGGACTTACTAAGGAACCTTTCTTGCCTAAGAAGTGTGTACCTAAATAAGGTAGATGTTGAGCTGCCGGACTCCATATGTCACCAAAGACATTTAAGATTCTTGAGTGTCACTAATACAAGCATAACCATGATCCCTCGAGACATAGGAGATCTAAAGTTCCTACACGCCATTAGACTTTATAACTGTGCAAATATTTCTCAACTTCCTGACAGCATTCTGAAGCTACGGAAGCTGAGGTTTCTCCAGATTTTGGGCACAAACATTACATCTGTCCCTCGTGGCTTCGGAAAGCTAGCAGATTTGGTTTTAATGAAGGGGTTCCCAACTTGTTCTGATGATAGCACAGATGGCTGGTGCAGCTTGGAGGAGCTAGGGTCTTTATCGAAGCTGAGAATACTTAATATAAAATATTTGGAGAAGGCATCCTCTGGTTTGTTGGCTGCTAGAGCCATGCTTAGCAGTAAAGATCACCTGAAGAAACTATTTTTGCATTTCAGCAGTAGGCTCGTAGTAAACTGTGAGTTCGAAGATAACATCAGAGGAGCACGAGAGAATGGAGGTTGTGTTGGCTAATCTCTGTCCTCCAACTTGCATTGAGGAACTTCATATTTCAGGCTACTTTGCTCGTGGGCTACCACAGTGGATGGGGAAGATGTCAGCCTTTGGAAGCCTTCGGCGGCTGGAGCTAAAGGACTACGCATGCTGTCCGCAGCTGCCGAATGGATTGGGCCAGCTCCCCTTTCTCGATTATCTTTGGATCGAGCGTGCTCCGTCGGTCCAGTGCGTGGGGCATGATTTCCTCGTCCCCTGTTCCGGAGGCGAAGGCGACGGAAAGGGTGAGGCACCAGCAGGACAACTGGACTGGTTGGTAGGAGGTTCAAAAACTGGTTGGTAGGAGGCAGCCTCGTCGTATTTCATGTAGTACTGGTGTCGCATTTCCCAAGCTAAGAAAATTGGGTTCTGAAGTGATGCCGGGATGGAGAGAGTGGGATTGGGAGGAGCAAGTCTCGGGATGCCTGTTTTGGACGCCCTTGAGATTCATAATTGTAAACTGGGAGCGTCTTTCCTTCGCAAAAAAAAAAAAAAAAAAAAAAAAAAAAAAAAAAAAAAAAAAAAAACTGGGAGCGTCTTCCGCCCGGGCTTGCACACCATTCACACCAGCTGAGAAACTTGGACCTGAGAAATTTCCAGCACTTGGTCTGCGTACAGAACTTCCCTTCAGTGGTTGAGCTAAGGTTATTTAACAACAAAAAAACTAGAGAGGGTCAGCAACTTTCGTAGCTTGCAGAAGATCTCAACATGCCCAGCGATAAAGGTACTGGAGGACGTGCCATCGCTACAGAGCATGGAGTGGTGGTATTTGGGTGCTGAAGCGCTACCACAGTACATACAGGAGACAAAGTTAAACAAGTTGCGTGTGGATTGTAGCCCAAGTCTGCTCAAACTGATATCATTAAAAGATGCTTCCTCCGAGTGGGGAAAAATAAGTCATGTCCAGCAGTTGAAGGCGTATGGAAAGCTATCAAATAAAGACAGCGTCGACCGGCACATCTTCTACGCCAACAAGCCGTATTTCTTCGAGGCAGTTATGGGCGAGTCCACACGTACATAGCTTCATCTGGTTTGATCTTGCACATTTCCCTTATGTAGTTATGTTTTATATAAAGTGTTAAGATGAGATGTAGTAACCAAATTACAACAGTGTTTCATGTTGTGAATTTCTAATTTGTAAGGTCTACAAGATGAATTTGTTTCGTAAATATGAACTCATTTATTCGTACTTTACTTGCTCCTAAGATTAAGAAGATGAGGACTTGAATGAAGAATACGACAACACGGAGACGGATGAAGAGGACGTGGCTGTGGATGAAGAGGAAATTGACGTGGCTACAGATGAAGAGGACGAAATTGTTGAGACGAATGAATAGGCTGAGGACGCTGCGATGGGCCAGAGACGAATGAAGAACACACAGAGTGCAAGAGTACTCCAAAGACAAGAGGAACCTTTGGAGATTGCCACGACCAGATCATCCTCTTCCATCCAATGCGGCTTTTTGTTATAGTAGTTGGTATGAGCGTTGGAACGAAATTGCTACTAAAGTGTCTATTATTTGCTATGCTATCGTTGGGCGATAGGGATGTCAATGGGTACCCGATATCCGATACCCGATGGGTAATTACCCTATTTAGAGCCGGGTATGGGACTGATTTTGCACCCATGGGTACATAAATGGGAAGGAACTTTGCCCCATCGGGTGCAGCGGGTTCGGGTATGGGAGCCCCTCACCCGTCCCCGTTTCCCCGCTTACCCGCATATACTATTGTTTGAGCCCAACAAGGCCCAGCTTCACATTTGATCCAGCCCAAATTCATCTCACCAAACCTGCTAACCCTAGTTCTCACAGCCAACTCCACGTTATCCCATCCTCCCATGTAGGGATGTCAATGGGTACCCGATATCCGATATCCGATGGGTAATTACCCTATTTAGAGCCGGGTATGGGACTGATTTTGCACCCATGGGTACATAAATGGGAAGGAACTTTGCCCCATCGGTTGCAGCGGGTTCGGGTATGGGAGCCCCTCACCCGTCCCCGTTTCCCCGCTTACCCGCATATACTATTGTTTGAGCCCAACAAGGCCCAGCTTCACATTTGATCCAGCCCAAATTCATCTCAACCAAACCTGCTAACCCTAGTTCTCACAGCCAACTCCACGTTATCCCATCCTCCCATGCGCCGCCTCCTTCTAGCCGCCACCTATACAGCAGCTCGTTTTTTTTTTGTGCACAACTGCCTACAGCAGCCCACGGAGGTTGAGACTTGAGATTGCGTGGTGGAATTGCCACGCATGGCAGGGGCGCATGGCCGGGTCGCCGAGGTCACGATGGGGAGGGTTGGAGCCACGGTGGGCAGCAGAGATTCGGCGAGCGCGCAACAACGACTTGATGGCGGCTCGACGACGACCTGCTCGCGGCGGCCCGTGGGAAGGGCTCGACCAAGGCGCGCGAGCAGCTGAGCCTCAGCGAACAAGCACAGCGCCGGTGGATCGAGGGCAGACCCTGCCGCAGGGACTCGGTCGCGATGCGCGCCGCGACGGCGACTCGGCGCTGTCAGCTCGGCTGGGGTCCCCGTCGGGTACCCGATACCCGCTCGGGTTCGGGTATGGGAAAGGGTTCTCACCCGCAAGCGGATATGGGTGCGGGGGCGGGTAGAGTATTTCCAAACGGAGGCGGGTATGGGAGGCTAAAACCTGACGGGTTTTTACCCATTGCCATCCCTATTGGGCGATCTGCTAACCTGAACTAACACTGGAAGTACTGTATTTGTCTTATTGCAGGAGCAGGAAACGGTTGGAACTGGCTTGGTATTCCGTGCCTGAAAGGCTGAATTGAAGACACACAATCTCAGGTGGGCTTTTGTCGTTCTGGGCAGCGTTCGGTGACCCCTCTAAAGTTTTAGAGGGGTCACATCAAAGATGCCGGCACGATTTATGTGTACTAAACAAAGTCAAATTACAAAACTAAGTCCAGGACCCCCCATCTATTTCGCGAGACGAACGTAATGAGGGTAATTAAGCGGCGATTAGACGATGGTTACTGTAGCATCACTGTGTCAAAACATTGATTAATTAGGCTCATTAGATTCGTCTCGAAAAATAACGCCCATCTGCAAAAAGGTTTTGTAATTAAATTTTATGTAGTACCCCTAAATAGTAAAATTCTTTTTACTTTAGAGGGGTATAAAGTTTAGAGGGGAACCGAACGCTACCCAAATCGCATGCATGTTCCTTTTCGTGATGGAAAACACAATTTCACTGTGGAGCATCAGTCTCAGATGCTCATTTCCTGCCGTGTATAATAGAGTGCAGAGTACAGACCTGACCTCTGGACGGCAGCGCCCGCGCGGCCTTGTTTGTAGCAGTTGCCGGTTCAACGCGCATCAGCCGTTGGGCCAGGACGCTCTGCAAATGAAGCAGCGGGCCAGGAGCGGGGGGCACGCGCTGGCTTGGCTACCGTTGCGTGACTTGCGTCCGTCCTGGCAGCAGTCGATGTGACGCTGGAGCCGGAGGTAGTGATGGACAAGGTCGCCTCCTCGGCACGAGTCAGACGACAAGGCTGGGCAGCGCCCCCCGTGCACGTCTGAAAGGCTGGGCGAGCGCGGTGCGGCAAGGTCGACGGGCGGGCCGAGGACACCGACGCCGTTGTCCGGTAAATGGCTGACCCCTGCCACGAGCCGAGACCCAGCCACCTCTGATTGAGATGTTACAGCTTCCCTTTTTCCACGCCGGCTGCAGCTCAACCGTGTTCTTTGGAAATTATCAAAAAAAAAAAAAAACCGTGTTCTTTGGAAGCTCGCAATGGAACCGTCTGCTGCGAACCTTGCTTTCCTGGTTTCTTTCCCGTTTTACTGCTCCACAATGGTGCCATCATCATGTGACTGTTTGCTCTCGTTTTCCTCCGAGATAAACTGTGTGATTATTAGTCTGTGCCACCAGCTAATTCTTTACAACTGCTGTATATCATCACTGTCCCTGTCCATTTTCATATGGCTTCGTGAACTCTGTTACTCGTTGGCCCGTTGCCTCATCACCAAAAGATCTACAGAAGGATCCGGCGCCAGCGTCTTCCGGTATGATAGAACTTCACAAGTTTGGTAAAACTGGTTCATTTGGTAAAACTGGTTCACATAACGCAATGGTGCTGAGATTTCGCATTATCCATTTCAATGTGTTGATGACCACACTTAGCTGCATGTTGTTGCAAAATTGATGGCGTTTCAACCATGCAGCACTTTTCATCTTGTATTTCGGAGCATATGATATTATCCTAGTAAAAATAAAATCTCAATATGGTATGCTCAAACTAGCCTCTAGTATGCTCAAACTAGCCTCTATCGGATATGAAAAATTGCGTATGAGTTGTCAATGAACAGTCATTCTAAAGGAGAAAAAACTGTAACAAGGCCATCAGTCGCCCAGGAAGCCTCTACTCCGTCGTGCGCAAATCAGTTTGTGTCCGAAGAAGCAATACTTGCCCCTGTGCGGGAATAACAAACCATACCTCGGAGCCACCGCCTCGCAGGATCGGGACACGGGCTCGCTCGGCTGCCACGCCATTGCGCGGCGACACCCAGCGCCGGGCGTCGGGCAGGTGAGCAAATGCAAGCGCAGGAAACGACGCCTCCTCGGGCCTCACTTAAACTGGGCATTCTGGAACGGCCGGCCACGCCTCAATCCCCGCGTAAGTAGTTTCATCAGCCCCGTCCTCTGCTTGCTCTGCCTCTGTCTCCAAGTCCAAGGTGCCTTGAAGCAAATTTTTTTTAGAAAAAGGAATATGTATTGATATTCCAGCCTCTGTATCAAAATGATACATATAGCTGTGGTTATTACATGAGAAAAAGCTCTTTCCATATCGCACGCAGGCTTAGGAAAAAAGAGCACACACACATAAAATAAAAAAAAAAAACCTCATCACTAGATGCATGTCTCCGATCAAACTCTACCTCCAGACTATGTTCAAATTGACCACCATTCCACTTTTTTCCACCACTGAGCCAAAAGCATCTTACAAAACGGCAGCGTTCCTTGCATATTAGCCTCTATGACATAGAGACCTTCACCTTCAAAACCTAACCTTCCTCACACAAATCCACATTGCTGTCATTGAACGCCAATGCTATGTTGGTATTTCTTACACCACGAATAAATCCGCAAGCGCACGGAATACCGTTGTAGCACTTCACCCGGGAGTATTCCAAGGTATCGTATTTGTTTTCCCCAAGGAACGGTGATAATCTGCAGCAAGGTTAGTTTTACCCAATGACACACAAGAATGGCAGTAGTATAGGATTGAGAGGATGAATAAAGATCTAGCTGTCCCGCAGGACGATCGCACTCTAGCTCTACTCGTTTACTTCGGGCACTGGTATAGACCTGGTCTGCCAAGTCACGCCAGCCTGTAGCTCTACGACGAACCCGAACGTGGAGGATTACAAGGGACGGACAGGGCTGTCACCACCTGCCGCCTACCTCTACAAACCGTGGGGCACGCTGCAAACAAAGGTAACCTCTAGCCTAGGCACCACGCCTATGCTGTCGATTACTACTCTAACCCCGGTCCTGGTACCAATCTGGAAGGCTAGAGCACCCCTCGCGGAGCGATGATCCCGTAAACAAGTATAACAAGAATAACGACTAGTATGTAAAGCTCACAAGATCAATAACACCACGAATACTAATCTTACGAATAAGAACAAGGTTCGTACTATGAACGAACGACGAACGAACGACGAACGATGAACGAACTAAGAACGAACGACGAACGATGAACGAACGACGAACGAACTAAGAACGAACGAAGAACGATGAACGAACGACGAACGAACGAAGAACGAACGATGAACTATTAATAAGATAAATATCCGCCAAGGGTACAAGATAAGGAAATAACTAAAAGGAAAGCTATCCCTCTCTTGATCCTTGCCCTCTCCTCTATTCTACTACTGTACAAGAGGCCCTTGGCCTGGATGGGAGTGGAATGACTTGTGTCTTGTGATCTTCTTTGGAGGAGGGGGGTACCCCTTTATTTATAGCCCAAGAAGGTCGGCAACTTGAGGCGGTTCCTTAGGTCGGTGGCATTGATTGCAGGTGGAACCGACCTCTGGAAGGCGGTGGCGAACCGACATAACAAGATGCGCCAGTGGGGCCACCACAGGGGGTCGGCCGACCTAGGGTTTGGGGTCGGCCGACCTGTGGCTGGCCCCTCTGGGCCTGGGCCTTCTCAGGTGGCTTCCCCTGGTTGCCTTCTCCTCTGATCCACCTGCTATGGGTGGACTTGAAGTCTTTTTATCGGGAGTTAGGCTTTATTTGGATAATTCTTTATGACGGGGAAAATTGGTGTTTCCAGGATGGGCCTTTTATGCTTCCTTTTCCCCGTTTTCCTGTGAATTGCAGCTGCACTCACAAATTCACCAAGACTCGTGGAAATCATTAGTTTAAAGACCTAAGTCTACCTTTGGTGATTGTTTCATTATAAAAAGCGCAGCTAGTTGACGGGTAAATATTGGGTCTAAGAGCCGTCAACATGCTACATCACATTAGACCCATTGACGGTCTCACTCTAAATGTGCGACGGCAGTAGACAGCTTAGAACTGGATTGTAGATGAAAGATCCAAGTCTGGTGACATGCATACGGACACCGCCATGTCATGTGCTATTGCAGGGCAACTACGGGGCATCTGGCCTTAAAACTTGTCTGACGAAGGAGAGAAGAACCAGCCTCAGTGAGCAATGCCAGCAAAGCACCACACGAGTACCTCCATAGTAGATCATGCATCGATCTAGCTCCACAACACCAGCAAAGCACCAGCGAGCGATGCAACAGCAGGATAGACGCAGCAGCAGAGAGCAGGTCCAGCGGGAGAAGATCCACAACCACAAATCATGACTGATCTGTCGCCGCCACCTGCACAACGGCACCGCTCCTGCGCCATGCCAACGCCAGGTCGCCGCGGGACGTCACATCACAGCAACACCGTGGAGAGGCTCTGGACACCCCGCCGTCGTCTCGAACAAGGAGCTCGTCGCTGGGCCTTGCCCACGCGCGACGCGGAGCCGTGGCCTGGCCTTGTCCGCGCACGACGGCACGCGTCCGCGCCTCTGCCCGAAGCCGAAGCACGCCGCGCACGCGAACCTATCCGCCATGGCCGTACTACCACTGGAACCGGGCCTTGCCACCATCATCGAGTCGCCGCGCATCAGTCCGGCATCGCGATCTAGATCGGAGAGAGAGGAAGAAAACCGGAACCACGGCCCCGCCGCCGCCGTCCTCGCCGTCGCCCGGGTTGTGCCGGCCTTGGGCTCCAGCGGCGGCCGGACGGGTGTGGAGGTGGAAGGGGCTGGCGGCGGCGATTGGATCGCCGCCCGTGTCGCCCAAGCGGACGACGCGGGGGCAGTTGCAAATTAACCAAGTCGAAGTCGTCATCGTCATGAGCCGCAGTAGGTGACTGCGTACGGAAAGGATCACGCGCTACAAGCGGCGACCAAGGTGCTTTGCTTGCGCCACTGTAGAGGTCGGGAACGGACGGCTGAGGCGGGCAGCGACGTGGCGCCGGTTGTTGTACTGGAGGGGTTGGGACGAGCGCCAGAGCCAGAGTCGAAGCAGAGTATCGTGTCGTCAAGTCGAGGGAGCCATAACGTGGCGAGGAGCCGAGGAGCACACGGTGGCTGGGTGATCGTCGGCGCTGGAGGCGACGGGCACCTCATGCGCCGGTTGCGCGAAGACGGCACCTGCAGCTTCTTGGCGTGCCGCGGAGGCTGGACCGGCCCAGGGAGACACGTAGATCTTAATTGCAGAGCACGCGCTGCCTGTCACCGCCGACGAGCGCACGAGAACTCGTCCATGAGCCAGTCGGTGAACGGGCCGCCCTTCTTGTAGCGTGGCTTCCTGACCTCGCCGATCTTGACGCCCGCGGCGTCCTCGAAGTCCGTGGCGTTGCCTTGCGAGTGCCAGGACCCGGGGCCGTGCGCGCCGGTGGACGACTTGCCCACCTTCTGGTTGCAAGTGCTGAAAGAAGAAGCGGTCCCCTGTCATCGGTGTGGGGCGGAACTGGGCGGCAAGGATGCCGGGCTCGCAGGCGTAGACGCCCATGTCGTGGATGTAGGGACGGACATCCTCTTGATTTTCCCAAAAAAAAAAGAAAAAAAAGAGTTTGCTCCTCACCGATGCTAGCAGCACATTGTAACGTCCCGCTCCCCGAGCTAGGCCCGCTCACACCTGGCAGCTCTCTATGATCTCAAGACTTCCCTCACAGAGCAACACATGTCTTTTCTGCGCATTTTGACCTAACTCATGCGCAACCGGGAAGAACTTCCAGATCGGTCACCCATCCTGAAGTTTACTTCAGGCCAAGCACGCTTAACCTCGGAGTTCTTTCGAGATGAGCTTCTAAAAAAGAAGTTGCTACTTGTTAATATGAGTATTCTATCAATCCTATTAAACCCTACGCCACGATGTCACATAGTTCTGCTCTACCAACTAAAACAGGCAAGTAAATAAACAACAACAATAATACAATAAGTAAAAACAGCAGTAAGAAATTTATTTTATGTCCAGTGGCATTTTTCTGGAGTCAAGTACACTGGAAGTAAATTACTGTGAAGTTTCATGATTTATTGAATTAAGGATTATTTTTAAAAATTTAAACAAGACAACGGATTAAATAAATCATATGAAAAATACTTAAGTAAGATCTGACTGTGTAAAATGCTCTGTAAGTGTGTTATTAGATGCTTTACAAGCATAACGTAGTTTGTGATTTATTAATTTACAGAGAATTTATTATGATTTAAACATGTATATTGCTTAAGGAAATTTACAGAAAACCGATAAATGATTTTTGTAGATTGACAATTTTGTTGGATAGATTTGAGCAAGGGGAGTCCAACAAAATTGGATTTGGGTTTTTCTGAGTGGTATTTGATTTATTACAAATTTTGGAAGTTCTTGAGATTTTCTGGAGATTAAGCAAATTCGAAAAAAAGGTTTTTCTTGCCGCGACCAACAAGATCCAGGCCACAAGTGGCCACAGGGATCGGGGCGCAGCAGATCCAGCATGCCCGTGGCGCGCGTGCATGCCGTCATGCGGCGTGGTGGCAGCGGCAAGCTGGCCGTTCTGGCGGCTTGAGGGGGAGAGGGGGGCGAGTGGGTGGGGTCATGGTGCTCACCGAGCTCGTGCGGATCACGGCGGCAGAGATGTCGTAGACGGCGAGGATGGGGATTTGTTTGTATAGGATGGTTTGAGAAGGCTAGGCCTTCACAGTGGTAGCCCCTTCTGTGTCAGTTAAGGACCGTTCATTGTTGGCCCTGTTAAGCAAGTTCGAACGTAATGATTCACATGCTGGTGTTTATGGGCTCAGTAAACCGACGTAGCTTGTGTCGCCCTAGATGTCTGGTGGATACCTACTCTTTCTATCATAGTACTTTGGGGAGAGAACGGATCACCTCCCGAACGGGGAGTACGTCTGGGACGGGGACCGTGGCGGGAGGACCCTTTCTCGGGAGGGGTAGGATTCGGCTTTGCTCTGGTGGTGCATGTTGGTATTTCTTACACTATGAATAAATCCGCAAGCGCACGGAATACCGTTGTAGCACTTCACCCGGGAGTATTCCAATGTATCGTATTTGTTTTCCCCAAGGAACGGAGATATTCTGCAGCAAGGTTAGTTTCACCCAAGGACAACAAGAATGATAGTTGTATAGGATTGAGAGGATGAATAAAGATCTAGTTATCCCGTAGGACAGACGCATTCAAGTTCTACTTGTTTACTTCGGGCACTGTTATAGACCTGGTCTGCCAAGTCACGCCAGCCTGTAGCTCTACGACGAACCTGAACGTGGAGGATTACACGGAACGGATAGGGCTGTCACCACCTGCCGCCTACCTCTATAAACCGTGGGGCACGCTGCAAACAAAAGTAACCTCTAGCCTAGACACCATGCCTATGCCGTCGATTACTACTCTAACCCCGGTCCTGGTACCAATCTGGAAGGCTACAGCACTCCTCGCGGAGCGATGATCTCGTAAACAAGTATAACAAGAATAACGACTAGTAAATAAAGCTCATTAGATCAATATCACCACGAATACTAATCTTATGAATAAGAACGACGAACGAACTATGAGCGAACGACGAACGAAGAACGAACGACGAACGAACTAAGAACGAACGATCAACTATTAATAAGATAAATATCCGCTAACGTACAAGAGTATGAAAATAACTAAGACAAAACTATCCCTCTCTTCTCCCTTTCCCTCTTCCCTATTCTACTACTGTACAAGAGGCTCTAGGCCTGAGATGTGGGAGTGGTGCTCTTCTCTTGGGATTCTTGTGATGTGTTGAAAGGAGGGGGTATCCCTCCTTATATAGCCCTTGAAGGTCGGTTGATTTGAGGCAGTTCCTGGCATTGATTGCAGTGGGAACCGACCTCCTATGGTCGGTTGCAAACCGCCATAAGAAGATGGGCCAGTGGGGCCACCAACAGGGGTCGACCAACCTAGGTATTGGGGTCGGCCGACCTGTAGCTGGCCCCCTAGGCCTGGGCTTTCTCTGGTGGGTCTCTTGGGTTGCCTCTTCCTCTGATCCACCTGCTATGGGTGGACTTGAAGCCTTCTGATTGGAGTTTTGGGCTTCATGGAAGATATCTTTATGTTGGGGAAATTCGGTGTTTGCAAAGTCGGCCTTTTATGCTTCCTTTTCCCTGTTTTCCTATGAAATGCAGCTGCACTCACAAATTCACCAGGACTTGTGGAAATCATTAGTTTAATGACCTAAGTCTACCTTTGGTGTTTGATTTGAGGGTAAAAGGTGCAGCTAGTTGACGGTTTATTTTTGTTCTAAGAGCCATCAACAACTCCCCCACACTTAGCTCTTTGCTCGTCCTCGAGTAAAGTTGCGAGCTTAAGGCGAGAGATACTCTTCCTCATAAATGAGAGCCTGCACACAAGCTATTGCATGCCACACTTCATACCTGTGAACTTGGAAATGTCTAACATGTATTCCCTGGATGATTGATAAGTGGACGATCATGTCTCCAATCACCTCGTCTTCCCTGTCAAGTACCTTGGGATTTTTTGTATGATTTTTGGAATATAAAGACATAGTTTCTGCTCCTCAAAAGACTCTCTCAAGTCGCTCGTGGTGTTTATGTATTTTTCTCTCAAGGGCCATGATTTGCCCCTTCCCTCCTTGTGTTTGATCAGGCTTTTGTGGAGCTCAAGGTTGGGTAAGGTGGAGCATACTAGTGTCGCTTATATTGCTAAGTCAAAGACTGGATCCAATAGAGAAAACAAGTCATACAATCTGATCAAGATGTGCATGTGTGGTGATGTGAAAAAATATTTGTACTCCATTTTTATGATGTTTCCTTCTCTATTTTTTTGATTTTGAGGAGGACATGGTGTTGACGGTCCTTAGACCCAGTTTTTGACCGTCAATTAGCTCTATAAATAAGGAAGAACTAACACTTGTTGCTTGCATATTGTTATCAAATAACCTATTTCCACGTGTACCTCTAGATTTGGATGTGCAGGTGGAAAACAGGGATTTCCAGGTATAAACAAGGCCCAAGGCGACGATTCCAACACTCCCGCCAAACGACGCTCGCCGCGGGAATATAATTCAAGGATTAAAGGCCCAGAACCACCCAGAATATCAACTGAGGCCACGCACCTGGAAAAGAGGCTAAAAGGCCGAGGGGAGCCAACCTGCCAAAGCCCAGCCCAGGGGGGGCCAGGGCCAGGTCGGCCGACCCCAAACCCTAGGTCGGCCGACCTGACAGGGAGGCCCCCTGGGTCCACCTTTCTAAGGCGGTTTGCAACCGACTTCATGAGGTCGGTTCCACCTGCAATCAATGCCACCGACCTACGGAACAGCCTCAATTCCACCGCCTTTGGAGGGCTATAAATAAAGGGGTACCCCCTCCCCTTAGAAGACACACAACACAAGAGGCTCATTCCCTCCTCCACACATCCAGAGCTAGGGGCTCTCTAGTTAGGCTTAGGCTGAGTAGTGGGCTGCCCTTTTGGCTCCCAAGTCCCTTGGAGAGTTTTGGGGTAAATTCCCTTGTATCCTTTTACTCTCTTTGTAAGACTTATTTCTTATTCAATGGAATATCATTGTTCTTGTAGTAGTTATGTGCTTATGCTAGTTCATCGTTCATCCTTGATCTTGGATGAACGTTCTTCGTTCGTTCATGTTCGTTCATCGTTCGTTCATCGTTCATCGATGTTCGTTCATGATCGTTTCATCGTTCGTTCGTCGTTCGTTCATACTCGATCATCGGTTAACGATGATCGTTCTTCATTGTTCATCATTCGTCGCTCGTTCTTGAGCGACGAACGCCTATGCTTAACGTAGTGCTAGCTTTGATCCTTTGTCTAAGTAATCGCTTGCTAGACCTAGTTGTTCCTTTTGCCTAGTCATCGGGTCATTGTCTTGCAAGAGTGCTCTAGGTTTATCGCCTTGCGAGGTGCCTCGAGGGATCTAGAGTTTGGTGGTTAGTTACGCTAGCATGGTGCTAGGGCTTCCTTTCCACCCTTGGATGCGTGTTCGTGCCCCACGGTTTGTAGAGGTAGGCGGCAGGTGGTGACAGCCCTGTCCGTCCCTTGTAATCCTCCTCGTTCGGGTATGGCGTAGGAGTATATATGAAATGTCCGGAGATTGGGGCAGACTCTGATCGCTGGATCTCCTGATGATGGCTTGGCAGAGAACAGCTTAGTCTTGGCTTGTGTGCAGCTTAGGCTATAGGTAGATGCTACGCACGCTACTTGACGATGTACATTAGGAGTAGCAGTTCCTCTTACTTAACCTTAGTCTAGCTTAGAGCCGCCTCTCGCCTTTTATCAGAGAGTGGAAATGCCTGCTGTGTGTGTCGCACTATCCTCTATCCATTTATCGCCTTACCCCTGCATTTGGATATGGTTATGATCTATCATTTGTAACACCATGAGTATAAGTACACACTTGTCAACCACGTCTTCCTTGGGAAAATATAAATAACGATACCCTGGAATACTCTCGGGTGAAATGCTACAACGGGTTATCCGTGCGCTTGCGGATTATCTTTTATGATTAAATACTAATAATACATATCTGGCACTTGTTGCTAGTTGTGGATTATTATGTATTCTAAGCAAGTAACTTAACCCCAGGTATTTCTGGCGCCGAACCGGGAATATTCACTCTAGGCCTAACCAGCCTAAGGTGGTGTTTTCTGTTTGGTGTAAGAAATACCAACAAGCATTTCTGGCGCCGTTGCCGGGGAAGACAATTGTTGACAAGTGTATACAATGATTACTCATGATTACACTTGATGGGAATTAACCATTTCCATTGCAGGCTAACCTTGATCTGTTTTCTCTCTTTGATGTGAAAACATGATAGTGTATGCGTGGATTCAACTTGCCGGAAAACTTCGTTGACAATCCAGAGTCGCTTGTAAGGAAAGTTCGACCCCACATCGACTCTCCCTCACAAGCAACACTCCCGACAGACGAACCCACATCATCCGCACCATCATCACTTATTGACATGGCTGATCAAAGGACCCTCCGTGACTACTCTGCTCCCTCCGTTGCCAATGTTCCCGTTGGGCCCAATGTCAACGCCGGTGACGCAGGGTTTGCAGTCAAATCAAGCCTAATCACTATGGTTCAGGCCATTCCCTTTTGTGGAAAGGCCACGGAGGACGCCAACACTCATCTCCAGCAATTCCTTGAGATATGCAACACATCGGCAACCGCCGGAGTCAACCAAGATGCCATCAGACTTCGTTTGTTTCCCCTCTCCCTTCTTGGGAAGGCGAAACAATGGTTCTATGCCAATCGTGCCGGCATTGACACTTGGGACCGCTGTTCTACCGCGTTCCTCGCAAAGTTTTTCCCGTTGGGCAAAACCAATGCCCTTCGTGGAAGAATTTCAAGCTTCCAGCAAGCCAACAATGAAACCATCGCCGAGGCGTGGGATAGGCTCCAAGATTACATATCCGCCTGCCACCACCACGGGATGGAAGAATGGCTCATTCTTCAACATTTCTACAACGGGTTGACACCAACAACCCGTGGACATATGGATGCCGCTGCTGGAGGAGCCTTCTTCTCAATGACCGTTGCTCAAGCTAAAGAACTTATTGAGAAGATGGTCTCCAATCAAGGGTGGAGCGATGAACGTCTCCAACCACGCTCTAAGGCGTACACCCTATCAAGGAGGTGGACTTATTGTCCGCCAAGCTCGACCTCGTCATGAAGCGCTTGGACGACTTCAACACGCATGGTAGTGTTCGTTCACTTGACTCACGCATTACGTGTGAGGAATGTGGCAACACTGGCCATATGGGGAAGGACTGCCCCAACCATACTCATGAAGAAGCATTCTACATGAACAACAACAATGGGTATCGTCCAAGTGGAGGTCAAGTTTTTAACCAAAACCGCCAATCTTATCAAGGAGGTAACAATTTCTCTGGTTTTAATAACAATCAGCCTTCTTTGAAAGATTTGGTTTATGGCCAAGCTAAAATCAACGAATCAATCAACAAAAGCTTGCTGCCAATGATCAAAGTTTAGAGAGTTTAAATTCAAAATAGAAGGTCTTTCTTCGCTTTCAAAAATCAGTTGAGCTTTAATAAAATGATAGAAACTCAGTTAGCTCAGCTTGCTGCTCTTCTTCCTTCTGCTAGTTCTGGGCAGATTCCTGGGCAACCAGAATCTCCCATTGAAAAAGTTAATGTTATCACTACGAGAGGAGAAATGTTCTCTCGTAGGACTAACCATGCAGGAGAGAGAACAGGCAATAAGAGGAGAACCTTCTACAATAAAAACTGATCCAGGCTTTCCAGTAATCTCTTGTGCAATCAAGAGATTCCACTTCGACTACGCACTGTGTGACCTTGGGCCAGCGTGAGCATCATGCCCAAGGCAATCTTCGAGCAATTAAAGTACATATTCCTCACACCAACAGCGATGCGGCTACAAATGGCCGACTCATCCTTTCGCTTCCAATGGGGATTGCGGAAGATGTGCCGGTATTCATAAGAGGCCCACACCGTCCCGGTGAACTTCGTGGTGCTTGACATGGATATTGACAAGGAAACGCCCCTCATCTTGGGACGTCCCCTTCCTTAGCACCACAAAGGCCCAAATTGATGTTGGAGTTGGAGAAATCCGCCTCTACATCAATGGGAAGAGGAGAAGTTCGAGTTCCAACCTCGGAAAGAACAATGCTCGATGATCAAGGTCAAGTATGGGCCAAACACCTCCAACATTCAAGAAGTTGAAGTGACAGCCAGGAAAACGGACAGCCTCATTGCTCTATGGAAGAGCTTGGCAAAGATTGAAAATCCATCGCAGTTTCAACCAAAGAAACCTGCGACCACGAGGCCGGGATTATGGGCCAAGAAACCCGTCCCAAAGTCCGAAAAGCCACCTACACCACCAAAGATGAAACAAGTGTGGCAAGTCAATACGCAGCCCTCTACGTCCTCAGCTCCAATGAAGCACCCCGGTTATCCCAGGAGCTAGAACACTTTATTATACCAGTCCCTGGATCAGTCGCTGGTACAATCAAGTCTTACAACAGGTGATATTACAAGTCGCGACCTGGCTAGGGTCGATCGATAAGCAACAAGAATATTAAAAGATAACAAACAACAAGTACAAGCCAGACCCCGATGATAACATCTAGGTCCTCAACCATAGCGGAAGCAACTAAGCGGTAGACTAATGCCACAGGCAGCTCGGGTGCGGACGAGACCAAGCTTAATCGTCTTCCTCACCGTCGGCGTCGACGAAGTCTGGATCTTCCTCTGTAATCAGCAAGCAAGAATGAGTACAAAAGTACTCAGCAAGTCGCAACCCTTACCCTACCATCTATGGATAAATGTATGCATTTGGCAGTAGCAAGGTAAAGGCCATCAGGTTTAATATTGCAATAAAGCAAATTTTACACATGCAAGGGTTCAGTTTATAAAGCATTTTAGCAAAAGCATCAAATTAAGATATTAAAGGGTTGGTAAGTTTTACGTTGCCGGACACCCCGTCCACGACAACTTCGGCGGAAGGCCGGACCTATTCTCAAAACAACTCACTTATCAAGGAGATAAGCACCCATCCCATGCTGTTCTTGGACCGAACCAAAGCCATGTCCGTGACCAGTGGACTCGGCTATTCGAATAGATTTTAACACTCTGCAGAGGTTGTACGCTGTACCCACAATCTGAGTGCATCACAAGCCATGCGCGGGTGGTGTGAAGACTCACAAAGCCATTACCCATCACAGCATCGTCCCGACTAATCGCCATGGGAGTTATCCAGGGGTCTAGCCTCTGATCTAGGTCCTCGACCGGGTCGCACACGTCTGCATCACGTCCACCTGCTCCATGGGCTCCCATTGCATCTCCAGCCTCCAGGAGATTACAGACTAGCTGGCGGGGTTTTAGACTAAGCCGTGCCGCATACACGGTAGGTGGTCGCACTGAATAAACGGCTAGGTAGGATGTCACAAGCAACTCGGTCCTTATACGAGCTAAGGCAATCATCTCCACATACATGAACACCACAGACCCGGGCGGCATTCATCTCCCATATCGTTGTCATAAGCACACCACAGAGGCGACACTTAATCTTCCATAAATATCATCCGGATCACCTCAGCTCTTACCCAAGTTCATTCATTCATCTTTCTTTAGTTATCACCCAACCTTACTACTACCACACAACACCAATCACGGTTTTCACATTTGCAAAAGCTAGATATAAGTAGAGCACTTAGTGATACACAGTCCTAAGCATTTCTATAACAAGGAAATCATCCATGCGTAAATATTATCATACATGGATATCCTAGGTTTAACAGGGAATAATTTAGGACAGGTAATATAAGGCTCAGTGATCTTGGTCGTACTACACAAAGGTTTTGCAAACATCAGGGCTATCATTTCATGCAATAAAGTAGCTTCTACGGGTTGTGTTTATAAAACATAGGAGCAGTATGATCAAAGGGAAAACAGATTGTGACTTGCCTTCGTTGACGTCCTCGGGGAGCTCCTGCTCGAAGTCTCCGGCTCCTGGTTCCTGCTCCTCCTCCTCCGCGTACTCGTACTCTCCGTTAGCTACGCGACCGGCAAACAAGCAAACAAACACAAATAAATACAAAAGAAATAGAAGATGAGCTCTATAAAATATGAAACTGGTAGTAGAAATGGATAGAGCTCGAATTTAGATGAATTTAGGAGGAAGAATCAGGTGAATCGGAGTTCGGATGGTGGAGATATGAATTTTATAGTGGAGGCTTGGATTAATTCCGAAAATAAACTTCGAAAATGGAATACCAGCACACGGTGCTGGGCTGCTGGTGGTGTCTCAGTCAAAGGAAAAGGCCGGCTGGTTTATGGGCCTGCAGGAAAGGTTTATGGGCTTGAGGCCTCTTTAACTAATGGCTGGGTAGATAGACTAATTAGCCCAACAGAGGTACGGGATGGGGAAACAGAACAGAGAGCTCGTTCTTCTCGACTCTGTCCGCCATGGACAGGCCATGGGAGCTCGAATCCGGCATGGG